>JAHHUM010002656.1:297524-474823 GCA_036173005.1 Crenichthys baileyi
GTTACGGTGTGGAGAAGCCCCAAAGAAGCGTACCACCCAGACTGTTGCATGCCCCGAGTGAAGCATGGGGGTGGATCAGTGATGGTTTGGGCTGCCATATCATGGCATTCCCTTGGCCCAATACTTGTGCTAGATGGGCGCGTCACTGCCAAGGACTACCGAACCATTCTTGAGGACCATGTGCATCCAATGGTCCAAACATTGTATCCTGTCGTGTATCAGGATGACAGTGCACCAATACACACAGCAAGACTGGTGAAAGATTGGTTTGATGAACATGAAAGTGAAGTTGAACATCTCCCATATGGCCTGCACAGTCACCAGATCTAAATATTATTGAGCCACTTTGGGGTGTTTTGGAGGAGCGAGTCAGGAAACGTTTTCCTTCACCAGTATCACGTAGTGACCTGGCCAATATCCTGCAAGAAGAATGGCTTAAAATCCCTCTGACCACTGTGCAGGACTTGTATATGTCCCAAGACTAATTGCCGCTGTATTGGCCGCAAAGGAGGCCCTACACCATACTAATAAATTATTGTGGTCTCAAACCAGGTGTTTCAGTTTCATTGTCCAACCCCTGTATGTGATTTATTCATGTCTAATTTAAAACCCATCTACTGAAAAAGGGTGAGTTCCAGGAACATGAAGGCATTCATTAATAAACAGAACAAAGAGCAGTTGAGGCATCATGACGCAAAAAGCCATCTTTCTTTAACAGCTTGTTGTTTCTGGGCAGACGGCAGTGACCTGGACGCTGTGAGTCACGGCAGTCTGGATAGCTCTGCTGAGCCTAACCTGGCCGAGCAGAGCCCCTTCGCCTCTGACTCCATCAAAGTAGACCCCACTGACGATATATCTAGCACAGGTACACTTCAGATGGTTGTTGCCATCGGCATTCGTCATGGTTTACATCTTTTTCTTTTCTCTCATTGACATTTTATTATCCTCCTTCCTTATGTACTCTTCCGCTCTACTTGTTTTCCTTCTCCTTTCACACCTCCCTCCCTCCGGTGCTCGTTATTCCACCTTTATTTCACCACTCCCTCTCACTCCTCTGGTTTTGCGGCTGTGGTTTCTGCTCTGCTCTGTCCGTAACCCTGCCCTTCACTTTGGCACTGCCTGTGCTGCCCTTGCATGCAGTTGGCCGCGGGGGCGACAGCGTGGGTGCCAGGCCCGTGGCGGCCCGCTCACCCTGGGTGGGCTCTGAGCTCAGAGAAGCCACTCTCCACCCAGGTAAACCTCTCAATCAGTCCGCCTCCTTTTCTTTCTCTGCATTTGTCTCTTTTGTTGTTTGATTTTTCTCACTTCTTTTCCGAGTCGATGGTGTCATTCCTCTATCCAACACATCCGTCTGCTGCTCATTCCTCTCCTGCCCTTCACTCTTACTCTCGGTCCTCTGTGTTTTGTCATTGTTAATTATGGAGTGTAATTGCCCAGAGGCACATTCTTTTAGATTATGGACATCATTCTAATCATGGAGATGGTGCCTCTGTGGGCAGTCTGGCACTTTGTGCTGATAGATGGAGAGAGGTAATAGCTAAGCTACAAGGATGGATTTATTATTTCAGTGCTGAAAATACTTTTTTTTTTAAACTTGCAGGGAGCTGTATATAGCTTCAAACTGTACTACACAGAAGCTGCGGTTTCTCGTTAATTTAGATATGATGACATGAAAGTGAGAAAATCTTCGGACAGACAGTTGCCTGGAAGTTGGAGATGGAGAAAGGAGTCGAATTCATCAGCAACTGTGAAAAAAACATTTTCTGGCAGAAACTGTAGAGATCTGCAGGGCATGTAGTGGATGTCCCTATCAACCTCATTGTAGCTGATCATTTGGCTTTCTTATGATCCTCAGAGCTGGGGAAGAAATTGATGAACAGTTCTTTTGTGTTTCTTATTCATTAATTTACTATTTATTATTATTTTTTTTACCTTTTATTTTTTCAAGTTGCAATTTCTCCAGATTTAAATATAGATGTCTGTTTTGTCTGAGAAATAGTCACTAAACAAAAGTTATCTTTGGGTGAACTGACACAAAGTTTAGTTTTTGTTTGCATTGCATCTGTGTCTTTCAGTTGTTTTTCTTTTGGTTTTCCAGGAGATCAGTCGGATTTGGGTTATAACTCCCTGTCCAAGGAGGAAGTTCGGAGAGGAGACCCCGTTCCCCAGGACTCCATCCCCGACAAAGACGATAAGAAGGAGAGCGACTGCAGCTCCTGTCAGTAGTTCATCTGATGTGACCCTCTGCTCTTTTAGAAACCAATACATGATAGAGTTTCAGCCACATGGGCTTTCACACTTCCTCTGCTTTCATCTCTTCCTATTCTTCAGAGATTTCTCATAGTTTTTGCTTCTCATGAACATCAAAGTGTCTGTTCTGAATCTGATTTTCCTGTGGGTCCAGTGTCGGAGACTGAAAGTGCAAAGGGAAGTAAGGACTGCCTCCCTCAGCTGGACTTGGAGATCAGTTCCTGCTTCAAACCTCGTGGCATCGTCCGGAGCAGCTATCCGTATGGAAATTCTGCGAGTAAACCTAAGAGCTCCACAAGTGCAGGTACTTCCAGACATCAGAGTCTAACTAGCTTCGGTGGTGGTAACCGATCAATCAGGGTCACCAGTTGACCTCTATTTGGTATCTTTCAGCTTTTCAAGCAGCACAGTTATGGTAAAAGAAAACGCACACTTCCCAGTTTAGGAAGATTTAAGGCAAAATGCTAAAAGCTGTGAATCCTCAAAGTTTTGTTTCTGTGCACCTCTAAAGATTCACATCATTTCAATCAGGTTGAGGTCTGGACATTGACTGGGCCATTGCAAACATATTAATTCTTATCTATTATCCATTATGTATTTTTTTTACACTTAATTTAAAAAGGGTGTACTTCCTTTTTATCTCAACTGTAATGTAAGCTTCAGCTTCCCATCTAAACAGTAACATGCTGGTTTCCCCCTGTCTGTCAGGACACATCGCCGGTCTCCTCTTCACCACCTCTCTGGATGAGATTGGAGAGGTTCACGCCAACAGCTTGCTTAGGAGACACCGGAGCGCCCTGGAGGAGATGGTGGGCAGCTCTGGCAGCGCCGCCGCTCTGGACTGGCAGGTTGTGAGAGGCAGCCGGCTGAGTGGGGACACGGTGGGAAGCAGCGGCAGTGGCGCCACCGTCCTTGGCCTCAGTATGAGCCAGGCTGAGACCGACCCAGATAAGATTGCGGGACACCTGGGCGCAGATGCCAAAATTCTCTCCGGTACTAATTACAGCAAGAGCAAGAGGCCTCATTTAAGGGGTTTTGTAGGACTGGAGAAGCTGTCTGCTAAAGCTATGAAAAACTGTAATCACAGAGAGGAGGAAGAGGAAGCACAGGACTACAGTGATGAAGACAAAAGTAACATAGAAGCCATTTTTGATTTTGAAGATCTGGATATAGAAAAGCCTGCACCACGGGCCAAACATCTTAAAACTCACAAAAAACCTGTTGAACGCAGCGCCAGCTATGGAGGCATGAGCACCATGTCGTCCAAGGGAACAGTGAAGCGTACAGGCATAGAAACAGGCTACGACCCTCTCTCCCTCCTGGCTGCAGAGTCGCAGACCACTCAGCAAGATATGAACCATTACTCAGAAGAAGACGAGGCCAGCACGGCGAGCGCTCGCAGGAACCTGGCCAGAGAGATCGAACTCTACATGAGCCACATGGACACCCCACTGAGCAGCCGCACGTCCAGCTCGGAACTGCAGGATCCAGTCAGCCCCCTGCTCCTCCACCCCTCCTCGGTCTCCACCTTCCGCAGATCCAGCCTGCCCCACACCTCCCCTCTCAGGACAACTGGAGTACCCCGCTCCAGCACCTTCCACCAGACCTCCCCCTCCCAGCCAATCTCACGCCAGCGCCTGATGTCGTCCCCTTCCTGTCGGAGTTCCAGCACCAGCCCCAGCCTCAGCCCTCGCCTCAGTCTGTTCAGGGAGCGTGCTGACATGACGAGCCTGGCGTCGCCTTCGCCTTCCTCGTCCTCCTTCGCCCTGGACACCCTGCTCACACCGACACTGGACGTTTTCAAGACCAGTGTGTTCTCTGCTGGGAAGGGCGTGGCAGAGAAGGCGAGCCGTTGGTACTCACGTTTTGCTACGTACACCACACCCACCAAGGTACAGTGCTGCTGATCACGCCGATTTAACTCATGCTTAAAAAAGCGGTTTATTTAAATGATCAAGTATGAAGGTGGCACCATATGCTTGGTATTAGGCTCATAATTCTTTAAACTTTCAAACAGCCTTATGAGAATACAATTTCAAAATTTGCAGCAGGAAAAAGAAAATCAGAAAATACAGCCAGTATAAACCCAGGTAGCCTGTTTTATGCACCAAACCTCTAAAAAGTTGTTTTGTTGCAGTTAAACATGATGACCTGGATCTGCTGCCATCTGCTGGCTGCCTGTTTATTTCACGTTCCTGCACAGTTTGGAGAAATAATCTGATTGAACTATTTTCCAGGTTTGGATATAAAAAAAGAAAATGGAGAATAGAAAAATCTTTGTGCCTCCAGAGTTTTTACCTTTCCATCCATCCATCCAATTACACTTAGCGATTAAAGTTTAAAGACATGGGGAAAAGGACTGAGAACTTTGGAAATTTGTGTCTGGAAAATGTGCAGGAACCCTAGTTTGTTTTTGGGACAATAAGTAAAAACATTTACAAGCCCCATACACTGAGGCTAAAGTCTATTACGAGCCTATGTTTGATCTCCAGCCTGGCTACATATGCGTCTCACTGTGCACGCTCCTCTGAAATTATTGTGGCATCACTAATCTGTTCCTCTCTCCTCTGTCCATCCAGGACATTTACGGTGACCGTCTGAGTGTGTCCTCCCTCAGTGTTGGAGATCCAGACTGCTCATCCGTGCAGGACGAAGCAGAGTGTGAGGAGGCGAAGAGCCTTGCAGTCTCCCCACAGAAGAATGGACCTTCTGGTTCCCGCAGGAGCCACAGGAGAAGCCCTGTCCACAGCAGAGTGGACAGTCCCACTGCAAGCCGCAGCCTCGGGAGACCAACATCTCTTCCTCCTGGTGAGAACTTCTTTTACTTTGATCTGCATGGTAACACGGAATAATCCACATGGTTAGATTCTTTATATCAGCCGAAATGAAAACAGAAGTTCCAGATCAGTTTTCATGGGTCTGTAGGATGTCCTCTCTCTCTGCCTGGATTCTCTCTGCCGGACAAGTCCGACCTTGGATCTTCAAGCTACACCAGCAACACCAGCATCTTCAACAACTACGCCATGGAGGTAAAACCACAACATGACGAACCTAAACTTATTCTAAAATTGGAATGTTTAATGCTTTTTTACTAATAAATTTAATCTCAGTTCCTGCAGATTGGGGAGCTGCACTGTTCCAGATAATAAGCTTAATTGTTGGGTCTTTCGTCCGTGTGCATTTTCTCTCTGCAGCTGCTAATCTCTAGCTGCTCTCGCTGTAAAACATGCGACTGTTTGGTGTATGACGAGGAGATCATGGCTGGGTGGACAGCCGACGACTCAAACCTTAACACCACCTGCCCCTTCTGTGGAAACCCCTTCCTGCCTTTCCTCAACGTGGAGATCCGGGACATGAGAGGACCCGGAAGGTACACGGTGATCTCCAACAGGGCCCCTTGCCCTTTTTTCATGTCAAGATTACAGTTTTCCAGACTCAAATTTTCATAGTTCCCACTCCATTTTAGTATGAACAGAAAAGTTGACTTTGAATTTATGATCAGTGACGGGAGGGAGGGATGCATAGGTGGAAGGAAGCTGTGACGAAATAAACGCAGAAAGTAGGGAATGAAGAAATGATTGATGGAGGAAGGGAAAGAAAAACAGGCAAAATGAAGTAAGAAAAGGAGGAAATGAAGCATAGATGAAAGAAATGAAATTGATGGTTTGAAGGATTGAAGATGGAGGAATTGGGAAGAGTTGAAAAGTTTTTATTTAGTGGGAAATAAAGTCTAGACATACAAATATCTTCCACAGTTAATTTTTTTCCATACTGATCTAGACATTGAAGTTTCCTTTTCCAGACTTTAAATGACCGCCTCATTACTAATCTGAATTCATACTGAGGAAATTTAGGACTTAGGTTTTTCTGTAAATTACTGAACTGAACGTTTTTAGCTTTCACTATTAATTCAAAAATTCCAAAATACTTTATTAATCCCAAAGGGAAATTAAATGTTGTTATTATGTAGGTTTCTTCAAAGAGCCGTTGTAGATGCTGATGAGCAGGAAGAATCTCCTGTAGCGGTCTGTCTTACAGCAGATCTGAAGAAGCCTCTGACTGAAGACACTCTGTTGTTGTAGGACAGTCTCATGAAGAGGATGCTCAGGGTTCTCCATAATGTTCTTCATTTCACCAAGAATCCTTCTTTGCACAATAATCTCCAGAGGTTCTAGAGGAGTCCCCAGAACAGAGCCTGCCTTCTAGAGGAGTAATCAGAATGAAAAGTAACAGAGCTAATCCAACCTGCTGCCACCTTGAGCGGCAAAATTCTAGAATGAATAAAAGCTAACAGAAAATTTAGTTATTCCCATCTTAGTCCATCCTGAAACAATAATTTTGACATGAAGAATCTGACCATTCCTAGATGTAAGTGTCTTATGTTTTCCTCTCCTTTAAGGCTTTTCCTGAAGGGCAGCCCATCTGTGGATGACGCCATGACATCATCGTACTCCGCCTCCACGGGTTTGGACACAGGGACGTCCACGTTGTCTACGCCGTGTCCCACTACAGCTGTGTTCCCTCGCTCACCAACAGCAGCTGCGCAGGAATCTTCTGGAAGGTAGATCCTCGACTCATCCTCATATTTATCCTTAAACGAAATATTTCCGAACTTCAGGTGAAACCCGAAGGAAAAAAAAGGCTGTTAGGGCATGTATGTATAACAACAATATGTAATAATAAATACTTTAGTAGTATTAAAAGCAACATGCAAACCTAAACCAAATAACACTTAAAAACAGCAACAAATTTTACTGCATTTTGTTTTTGCAAAAAGTTCAGAATCAACTTGGGTCAGATATTTTAACAAAAACAACTAAAATAAGCCTTTTACTAAACCTGCCCTTTCTAGTTGAATTTATATTGCATCAGTATTTTTATTTTAAATCATGGAGAAAAAAAGAATCTGGCTGATGCAGTTTTGAAAGTTTCCAAATTCGTTATCCGGACACCATCCTGAACACTCCCTGCCTGTCTCCACAGGGCTTGGCCCAATAGGGCTCAAGGCATCAACATCCCCACAGAGGGGTCGCGGTCCTCCGGAGGACCCATGACCCGTAGCGTCAGCGCCTTCGGCCCCATGGAGGAAGAATCCCAGCTCAGCCACCACCTGCCGACATCAGGCAGTCTGCCGAGCCATCTGAACGAAGCCACGGTTTGTCTCACCAGACAGAAAACATCACCCTTAAAACTGGTTCAGTGATGGTGGGGGACTTAAGTGTTTTTATCACGGAGCGTTTAGAAATGATACAATGTTCAGATTTTCATTGAGCGAGTCCAAAATGAGAGCATCAGAGGGACAGCTCAGGTTGGAGACGGGGAGGCAAGGCTGATATGTTTTAGAAATGTGCAGAAGAGGGACAGTGGATATACTGGACGTAGGATGTTGGATATGGAGCTTCCAGGGAGCGAGGAAAGAGGTTCCTCGATGTAGTGCAGGAATATTTGCAGAGGGTTGAATGTTTGGGATGGAGAGAGACACAGGCAGGTGATCTGTGGCGCCCCCTGGAGCCATAAGAAAGAGGTAATTAGAACCATTTGCTTGTCCAGACTGTTCTTTATACCAACTTCAAAAAAGTTAATATTTTGTAACACTCATTCAATCAAGTAAGCATATAATTGTTTTTATTAGTAATTTATCATAGATTGAAAGAAATCTTGAGATAAACCCATCAGATCAGGTAAAGCTGTAACCCAGTTCTGTTTTCACGGTGAGAACTATAATACAAAAACACCATTTAAATAATGACTTTCTATCCTTCCTGCTGTAAATGGTCATTAATTATTAATATCAGTAGCAGCAGCATGTGAGAGAACAGTCGCTGTAAAACCAGGAACAGTTTTACTGATATTTTAAGCAAAATGATTACAGAGTTGGCATGTCAAACTAGCTTTAGCATCTTCACTCAGTAACAACGTCCACACGGTTATGGTTTGTTGCTGATCTGTAAAAAGATCTGGGTTTTCGAGTCTCCGACCAGACGATCAAGCTGAGAATTGTTCCATTCTGGCCACAGACTGATTTCTCTGTGCATCTTTCAAAAAAAAAATCATCTTATGGAATGAGAATCTGGAATTTCTACATCTAGACGTTTGGACTCAACTACACTAAAGTTTTACTTCCTGGGTCAGATATTTTGGTGTTTATAGTGGAAGAACCAAACTCGAGATGAATGATTCACATAGAGAAGAAAATGACTGTAAAGGACAGATCTTATTTAGTTGGAGGCCCTTCACACACGCATGTCTCTACCTTATTCTGATGCTCTGACTTACATCACCCTGAGGGACTCTGTAAGTGATCATCCCACATTCCTGAACTCTGTCACTTGTGTCCCAACAAGGACCCACTGAGCATGGACTGGCAGCTCCACATTCCTGAGCCTGTGACGGTTCCCTATCTGAGCCCACTAGTGCTGTGGAAGGAGCTGGAGAGTCTGCTGGAGAACGAGGGCGACCCGGTGATCGCTGAAGCCGACATGGTGGACCATCATCCCATCATCTACTGGAACCTGGTGTGGTACTTTAGACGGCTGGACCTGCCCAGCAATCTGCCGGGCCTCATCCTCACTTCTGAGCACTGCAACAGAGACTTGGAGGTCAGGAACATCTCAGCCTGGTTTAAAGGATGCAGATGTTGTCGGTGTAACTTCAAGTGTTTTTGTCTCGTCTGTTATCAGGTACCTCGTCATTGGATGTCCGAGGACAGTAAACACGTGCTGATCCAGATCCTGTGGGACAACCTGAAGCTGCATCAGGACCTCGTCCAGCCTCTGTACATCCTCTGGAACACATACAGTGAGTCACGCTGTTAATCCCAAACACAGGAGGTACACAGGGGTGAAACAAATCTGGGATCCAGTCGGTAGAAAGATTTCTGAAATTATTTTTTATAAAATCAGGAAAGAAAATGTATCGGACAGTTTAAACAGGAAAGGATGTATGGATGAAGCAGGAGTGGACAGTTTGGACGCCTCTGGCTTTGATTTATATCTAAACAGAGGGAGCGGTGCGGAGGCTACCAGTTTTCCGAGGAGTCTGTTAATCCTTGTGCTAACGGGCTCTGTCTGCTCTCTTCTCTTCCTCCAGGGCTTAATTGTACTCTGTTGTTAGAGAGTGAGTGTTCCTCTCTGCTGCAGACTCCCTCAGATGAGTCCTGCTTTTCTTCTGCTCTGTTCTATGTGCTTTGCTCCATGCTCTGCTGTGTTTTCTGTGGAAACTCAGCTTCTACCCGTTGTAGTTTCAGTGTTGGATGGTGATTTTGTCTCCGTACGGTCCTGCTCTGTGCTTATATTTGGGTTTGCATCTCCTGTGACTGTCCGCTTCGTTCGTCCGATTGTTTTTCTGCAGCAGCATAAAGATGGATGTCACTCTAGGTCTTTAATGGTTTTTCTTTGGACTTTGGCCATTCATATTTCCACCCAGTCCTTAAATCTAGTTCAGTTACACGTTTGATCTGATTTTAAATGCTGTAATTTGGATTTTGCAGATATAGTGCCTTGCTAAGTATTCATACCCATTAAACTTTTCAACATTTTGTCACATTACAGGCAAAAACTTCAGTACTTTTTAACGGATTTTTTATGTGATAGACTGACACTAGTACATTGAAGTTTGTGGTGAAAACACGACAAAATGTAAAAAAGACAAGGTATAAATACTGTTGCAATGCACTGTAAAAGCTGTTTAATCACCAATTATTATTCTTTTAAAGCAAAAGCTGTGGAGTATCTTCACCTTAGCCTGGAAAGTTGTTTGAACTGGGGAACAAAATCCAGCCTCCTCTCTGTGCATCTGAAGCCCAGACAGAAGAAGCTCACTGCTCATCTGTGTGTGTGTGCTGGTAGATGTAGGGTACCCTCTGTCCCGGCCAGTCCCGGAGGAGGAGAAGCCCTTCACCGACGAGCTGCTGCAGGGCGTGGTTAGGAGCATCCAGAGGAATGACGTCAGCCGCCCGATGGCTCAGCTGCTGCAGCTCCTGGACAAGATGCTTGGGGTCAAACGGCAAAGGTCAGTTTGAATCTCAATATATAAACACAGAAAAATCCCAGCCAGCATGAATGTAATACATGTAGTTTTTGGTTTTCTTTGTGTCAGGAGTTTGTACAGGGACATCCTCTTCCTCTCCCTGGTGGCTCTGGGAAAAGATAACATTGATATTGGTGAGTTGGAATTTCCTCATTTTACTTTTTTACACATTAAATCTTTACATGATATTTACAGTTTTTCCTGCAGAAAGTCGACTGTCAGCTGTTTTATTTCAGAGTTTCTAAATAAAATATTACATTTTTAACAGCTTCACACTTGGATTTAGCTTCTGTTGAGACTGGGTAGACTTGCTAAAGAGCTGAAGAATGGCTCAAAATTTGGCTTTCACCAACTCACTGCAATAAATACCCAACCTGTTGGTGCTTCTCTGTAATAATATCTGTATAATATTTACTACTGGGTTTATTTTAACACTTGTCTGCAGATATTACCAGCTATTGTTATCAGTGCTGATCCAAGTATTTATTCAAATAATGTTCTACAAGAACCATTATCTAAAGGTTGTGTCCATCCATCTGCTCATCAATCACTTCAATCCATCCAGAATAGAATAGAAATATTCTTCTTGGTCCCTCAGTGGGGTTATCCAGGTGTACCAGCAGCAAAGTGAAAGGCAAATGGAAGAATGCAGATATGAACAGAGGTAAAAATAATAAAACAAAAGACAATAACATAAAAAAATAGGAATAAGGGAGACTGTAGAGCAGGGGTGTCAAACTCCAGTCCTTGAGGGCCAGTGTCCTGCAACTTCTATCCAACACACCTCAAACAAATTGTTGCGTTTCCTCTTTAGTATGCAGTCAAATTCTCCAGAGTTCTGCTAATGATCTAATTATTTGATTCAGCTGTGTTGACGCAGAGGAACACCTAAAAGTTGCAGTTTACCGGCCCTCGTGGACTGGAGTTTGACACCTGTGCTGTAGAGTAAAAGCAAATTTACAACATAAAGAAAACATTGTATAGTTATGAAAAGTAGCACACTCAGATTAAAAGGAAATCTGCAGCAGAGTATGATCATTAAAAAATGTACAAAATAATGCATCCATCCTCCTCACAACCTGGTTTTTCTGTCTTTGCAGTTTCCATATTTAAAATCTGCCATAAATTAATTCAGTTTATATCATTAACCTGCACTTAAGATTGATTTAAAAGGACTGAGAACTCAGGAGTTTGTAGTCTGGAAATGAATGCTGTTTAAAATAAAAAAAATGTTTTTGTCTCCTCTCAGATGCCTTCGACCGGGAGTACAAGCTGGCGTATGATCGCCTGCTGCCGCACCTGGTGAAGCTGACCCACAACTGTGACCGTCCTCCGAGCACGGGCGTGATGGAGTGCCGCAGGACGTTTGGAGAACCTTACCTGTGAAAGGCTCACCTTCATCTCCCTACTCATGGCTTTAACTCCAGCTCAGGAACCCTGCAGGAAGACTGAATGTGCACTACGGTAACGCTCGGAACAGCCGTCGGCGATCGACTGCGCCCTGTTTAATGTAGCCTGAACGTTTTATCGACTTCATCTCAGCGATGAGACAAACTCCCAGTGTTCATGGACATCATCACACCTCGTTTCTGTTAAAATCCTGTGAAAATGACATATACTGTAAATACAAGACTTTTTAACCCAGCATTTATGTTTAATTACAAATCACATGAAGACTAACTTTAGCAATATTTTAACTTGAATTGTATTTATACAAAGTTAGCTTTATTTATTGCATCCTGTTGTTCCCGTGTTGTCAAAGAACTCACTGCTCTCACCTCCAAACCCAGGAGAACCTGTTTATGTTGCATCAAACCACCAAACCACCATCTTCTATACCACTTGTTCCATAGTGGGTCGCGGGGAAGCTGGTGCCTATCTCCAGCAGTCTACGGGCGAGAGGCGGGGTACACCCTGGACAGGTCGCCAGTCCATCGCAGGGCAACACACAACCACCAAAAACAGAAACATAAAAAGCTGCGTTTTTCAAGACAAACCGCAGGAAACATAAGCAGCTCTTTTAAAAACCATTTCATGCCGAATATAGACTGCAGGCTCTCTGTTTCAGCATAGATAAATGTTTTATTCAGTGACGTTTTATGTCCTCTGTTTCTCTTTTAATTCAGTTTTCTTGTGAAAGTCTGGTACAAAACTAGAAGTGACCTTGTTAACCGTTGACCTTCTCCACTGAGAGGCTCCACTCAGTAACTAGAAGTAGACAGCAGAGGTCACGCAAAGGAAAACTGTTGCAGGCAGTTAACTTGATTTATTTTACTTTCAAAAGATGAACAACTTGAATAATTTTCCCATAATAATGAGATGAGATCCCTGATTCTGGATATTTTGAAAAGAAACATGTTTGGTTTGTTTAAGAACATTTTTCATACAACCATTAATCATTTTCCTAACAGAGCATCATTATCAGAGTTCCTACATTTATAGAAGATATTTCTAAAGAGTCCAGAGATTAAATATGGAACTTGGAAAACCCAGAGACAGACAGGAAGGATGTACAGATAGAACAGGCTGATGGATCGATGGATGAATGGTTGGATATTGGAATGGATGGACATACAGATGGACCGATATTGGGACGGATAGTGGGATAAAACCATGGATGAATGGACAGATATCAGGGTGGACGGGCTGATAGACTGACAGATAGTGGGATGGACGGACTGGCATAAGGGTAAACAAACAAATAAAATAGCAGGATGAACAGAGAGGTGGATGGTTACAAGTGGACTAAATTAGTCTGGAATATGTTTTTTTTTTTACAAGTCCAATTTTGTAAAAGCCTGGAATCTGATTTAAGGCTTTCTAAACTGCGTAGGAACCCTGTTTGTATTTTATACAGATGTTTAACATTTATTGCATACCATGACATGTCCTGCAGATGTCCAGTTTCCATCTGATTGGTTGTGGCCTTGTTCTTTTTGTCAAATAAGTGAAAACGCCTTCAAGACGTCGGCTTTACCAGGTCGTCTCCACAGGCGGGACTCAGCGGGTAACAAATATGCAGATAATATCCTAATACAGGAGTTATTAAACAGCTCAGCAGCGCAAAACACAGCTTTAGACTATAGGTTAAAAAAGAACAAATAGTTCATTTTTAAAAGCTCAACAATCCTGCTTTGTGTTCCCAGCTGGTAAAGTTCAGAGGTGAATTTCTCACATTCAGCCCTTCACCAAAGAGAAAATTAATGATATTTGCTGCCAAATTATCAGCACACTGCTGCTAAAAGGCACGTCTATGGAGCCTGGCAAGTGTCGGCGAGTAAAAAAAAGAAAATTGACGGTGGAAATCCATGCTCACGCTTTATTAAACTGTGCTCTCAATTCCTGCAATCAGTCTGCATGGTTTGATAAACAGTGTTCAGTTTTGCAATCCGTGCGCGCAGATTACCCAGTGATCTCTGTTGAGAGTTTGGACGTGTTCGGATGCCTTAGTGTAACAAAAATAAAGTCACATTACAAGCTGTGAAGTGTGCTGATTTAAACATGGCTGTGCTTTAAAAGATTAAATATGACAACAGATCCACCGAACTTACCTCGCAGGTGTGGGCCGTGCATCCAGACTCTCAGATCTCACGGAGTAATCTGCACGCACAGATTGGAAAAACGTAGCTCTCGGTTTATCAAACTGTGCAGACAGATTGCAGAAACGGAGAGTACAATTTAGTAAAGCGTGAGCACAGATTTCCACTGGCTGACACTTGCCGGGCTCCGCAAAGATCTAAAATTAAATATCCAGATTTTATTTATTTAGCTGTTTTAATTCTGTAGCTAGAATTTTAAAAAGTCTTTTTAACGATTATAATTTTCATTTGTAAAAGCAAATTTTTAGAGGAATGAAGTAGAACTTTCACGTTGTATATTTGCTGGCCAACAGGTTTCTCTCCAAACATCCTTCTGGACTCAGAAGGTGTGAGAACTCTGCTCACATTTAGAGAACCAAACTGTCTCAGAGACTCTAGAAAATATGAAATCTACAAATGTTTTCAGGGGTTTAAAGAAAAAGGATCAGTACCAGATTGTGGGGTTTAAATGTGGACCCAGAATAAATCTGATCCAGCACAGTTTCGATATTTCTGAGTTTACTGATGTGCCCTTTTAAAGTTGGGTCCAGATGTTATTTTTGTGACTAAATAGAAGTGTGAAGTTTTTTGGGGATTTTAAAACTGAATGAGATTCTGTTGAGAAGAACCAAACGAACTGGACAGAACTTGATGTTAACACCTAATCAGTGTTTGTATTTTATTTTGTAATGTACGGTACCAGTCCAAGTTCTGGACCTGGCTTCACATAAATGTTTGTGGATTTGGTTGAAGGAGGACCCCTGAGTTTAAACTTGGGGGTTTCATGAGTGTCAACCAAATGTGTGAGATTTGTTGCAGAAGAGACCAAAACTGGAACCCCAACAAGAATCCCAAGGAAAAAAAGACAGAAGAACTGGGATTTCTGCTGCTTGAAAAAAAGTCACCTGTGGGTTTTTGTTTAGGTCCATAAATGTTTTGTTTGTAAAAACTCACATTTCTGTACAGCTAGCAGACCTGCAGGACTGGAACTGTAAATAAAATCATTTAGCACTCAACATTAGGTTGTTTTACTTTTTTTTTTTAAGTAGCAGACGTGCCGCTGAAACTATATTTTTGATGAAAATGTGTAACTGAATATTAATAATATGGAGCACGATTTTATTCAATAGAACAATATAACAGGTGATGTTAAAAATTCAAACTTGCCTGTTTTGTGTTTTATGGCAGTTTTAATCCTAAGGAACCAAGATGCAGGGATCTCTGAGAAAATGTTTTATCTCGCTGTATTTTCTACAGTGCAGTTTGGTAATAGAATTAAACATTAGTACAGAAATTTCTCAAAATGCTCCATTGCCTGCCTTTAGATTTATAAACTGTCTGTTAATGGGAACTGCATCAAGAAGCAGAATATAACCTTTTTTATTTAAATGGTCGATTTCAGACAAATCAAACCTCCAGTGCAAAAGCCTGAAAGCCTATTCTTTATCCGACTCATTTCTACCTTATATTTTTATGTCCTTCATGATTTTTGGTTTGTACTCTTACAACTTTAATAGGTGATTTTTTTTTTCAAGATTTGACATTAAAAACCTTATTGTAAAACTAATGCCCATAATTTCACAACCACAGTTTATACATCCAAACTTAGGACATTTCTGTCCACTTGCACCCTGTGTCTATAGGAGTTCCTGTTAAATCTCCCTGATTATGCACATTCAAACTATAACTCACCCCCATTACTGTATATTTAATTATTTTATTCTGAAATAAAACTGGAGGCTCTTTTTAACTTGAATAAAATGCTGTAGGTACATAAAGGTTTTCTAATGTGGCTACTAGAAGGTTCTGCAACTCCCAGTAAATGGATTCAGGACAATCGCTAGTTTCTACATAGAAAGATGTTACTGTGGGCTCCCTGTTCACGCTGCCCTCTACAAATGGCGGGAATCCCCATAGCAACCAGTGACTCTTAGTCATTGACAGGAAGGTTGAAGCATGTTCGGTTTTGCAAAAGTAGCTGCATCCCAGTGCAGCCAATTTGTTCTCAAATTAGATAAGTTCAGATTCACTTCCACTGGTTTCCAATAAGGCGGAAAAGCTGTGGTGCAGAAAGAGCAAAATAAGGTGTTGCGTTTGCGTTGCTTCGTCATTTGTTTTAGTAGTGATGTTTGAATTTAACTTCACATACCAAAACAAATATGACTACTGTGAATGTCAGCAAATTAAAAAAAAAAAATAACTGTGGTGCATCAGTTCAGTCCAAATTATTGGGTGTTTTAAAATGGTCTTGAAAGCAACAAAGTTGAGCCATATTCAGTTAGAATTTTTTTTTAATGTTTCCAAGTCACATATCACTTCTGTTTTCCCAAGAACCATCAATGCACCACTTCCTCTTAACAAAAATAATTTATTGCAGCATGGAATTGCCATCTCACAAATAGATATACTTTTTCATTTATCCGTGTTTGCATCTATTTTGATCCAAACAACAGCGTTTAATAACAGTGACATGACAAAGTGACTCGCTCAGCTTTTCCTCATAGCTACGACAATCTGAAGCACATTAAAACGACTTTCTCAGACACTTTTCTTCCTTTGACATCAAAACAGGAACAAACATGTTTGGGGAAATACTGAGCAGAGTTAGAGGCTCACAGGTCAGAAATACTAAGCTCAAAAACTCAGAGGTTGCATCAGTGAATCTGCAACTGCTGGAGCTGATGTATCTTGATAACCTGTTGACGACTTCTCAGTGTATGGCATTTAAATCCCGGAGTGGAACGATCAGACAAACAACTTTAATGAGTTTTTAAAACAACATTAAAAAGGTGCAAAGGTTTGAATTTCTGGTGGATTTTCTATAAATATTAGCCTTCTCAACCTGGCTCTGTGTGAAAGTATAACTGCCCCCCTTGTTGTTTATTTTGTGCCCAATTAAGTATGACTTAAATCAGCCCCGTTTTTTGTTTCAGGACTAATGATCAGAAGCACAACAGCAAGTGGTGGCATGATATTGAGCAGGCCGTTCATGACCAAAAGACTTGTATGAAGATGAAAGAAACAAATTCTGCAAAGAAGAGTGGGTCAAAATCTTCCACAGCAATATAAAAAAAACTGCTAGCACAAACGCTTGATGGCATTTGCTGCTACCAAGAGTGGCAGTTATACTTCACAAAGAGCCAGCTTTTTCCTCTTGATAAATTAAAAAATTTCAAGATGGCAAACAGAATCTGTAAAAGGGAAACAAATTTTTCAAAGCACCGTAGGCCTTGCCACGTTAAAAGAAGCTTCAGCATCGAAGGTTTTTGTTACATACATAAATGAAAAGACATTTTCCCATCTTACATGGCATGGAAGGACAGGAAGTGGAAAACTGCTACCTTGGAAGAATAACCGGACCTGTAATTAGTGAAAGTAAATTTACTGACAGGAGGTTTCCTTCACCTTCTACATCACGGCACTAGTATGATCTTCAGCTCAGCTTATGCAACACTGGCCTTTAAACTGTAGTACATGTGCGCCATCTAGTGGCCAAAAATATGTTAAAGTATCATCTGAAAGTTACAGAAATTATAATACCAGGTTACGTTTGATCAGCAGTTAAAATATCAGGCTACTATTTTAGTAAATTTGAGTTTTAATCCGACTAAATGGCAAAAGTCTGCCCCCTGCTGACACAGACTGGTACTTGTAGTGTAGATAAACTATGGAGTCTAGGAATCCAGCAGTAATTTAAGGGTCTATGTAATCCAGAAACCATGGCTACATTAACTTTGTGGATTGTTTAGCTGCTCTTCGACAGATTAAATAATATTCCAATAAAGTTCATTGTGTCTGTATACAATATAGTCTTTAGGTTCTTTTGTTATTAGACCCACACTTTTTTTGCCCCCTATGCGGACCACTTCAAACGGGAAAACCACATTATGGACTGGGAAAGGGCCAAATCCCCGCATGGAAAACAACAAATTGTTGGAATATGGAGGCAGTGAAGATTGGAAAGCAAACCTACACAGCTATGGTGCTGAGGATGAGGGCGTCTTCCAGCATCCCTTCACGTGGAACGACATCCTCCAGCGATGAGCCAGCAGCCTCAGGGAACAACAGCTGACACCAATGATGAAGACGGAAGTCTCCATTGAAACATGTTATTAGACATAAATTGTGTCTAACAACAAAAAAACCTACAGACTAGATTAGATAATAAATATTGGAATATTAAAATTATTGTATGCATATTTGCTGAGTGGGGCTTCAGATTAAAAATATGTGTGGTCACCTCATTCATAATGACGGTACCTGGGGAACTGATACATTTCTGAGGTGCACAAGGTTGGTGCAAATAAATCCCACAGAACCGATCAGGTCTGGAAGTTTATGTCCATCGGTGCCATCAGATTGAAACGGGACAGATGAGGACCCGGTCCTCCAGCAGGACACTGAGGATGAGGAACACAAAGTACAGTACGAACATGGTGATGCCCAGCTTTTTGCTCATCTTCCAGCGACAGGCGGCGATGGAGATGATGACGAAGAGGAGCATGAGGAAGAGCAGCACGATGGCGCAGAACAGCCCATTGGAGCTGACGGTTACCGGCTCGCCGTTGTGCAGGACAGTGTATATGAGCCAGGGGACGGGCAGGCTGGAACCACACAGGACAGGTGTGGCTTTTTAAGTTATTCCATCCATTTCATTTTATTATAACACAGTCAGTTTTAAAATTTAATCAAAAATTTATGTTTACTATAATTCTTGGAGAGAAATCTTAATCAGCAAGTGAGAGTTTTACAATAATCAGAAATTCGACCCAGCATGGAAACCTGCCTAGTTATTTACACTTGTTTGGGTTCAGGATCCAAGAGAAAGAACTTTTTTAAATAATTTCTTCATAGCAGTTGATTTTCAGTAAGATGCTTATTATTTAGGTGATAGAAGAACTGTAGCCCCCTCCACATACAAAGTCGAATCACTGTTGGACTTTAACACAAAATTATATTTCCCATGAAAAAAAGAACTTCCAGTTACAGGATCGCTCACCCAACAGTGATGTCAAAGATGTTGCTTCCCACCGAGCTGGAGACGGCCATGTCTCCTAAACCTTTCCGAGCCACAATCACACTGGTGATGAGGTCTGGGATGGATGTTCCTGCTGCCAGGATGGTCAGGCCCATGATCTCCTCAGAAATGCCAATAGTTTCGCCTACCTGGGCACAAGCATATGAAGGAAAAAAATTTCATCCATGGAAGCGATCCAAGGCCGGAACCACTGCCCTCTCACATTGTTAGATGTTAAATCTGGTGTCAAAAAACAATTATGCTGACAGTCAAACATGGTGGTAGTAGTGTAGAGGAAAAGGCCAGTTTGCTGTACCTGATGAAAAACATAAATTCTGCTCTCTACCAGAAAATCCTGAAGGAGAACTGTGACCTTAAGCTCTGGCGCACTTGGGTTAGCAGAACAATAATTCAAAGCACACCAGCAAGTCCATCTCGGTATAGCTCAAAAAGAACATAAGGTTTAGAGTGGCCTAGTTAAAGTCTGGACTAAAAACCTTCTGCGATGACCTTAAACGGTCCATTCATTTTGGAAACACTTTCAGTGTAGCTAAATTAAAATAATTCTGAAAAGAAGAGTGGGCCAAAACGTGTTGGTAAAAAAAATTAAAACTTTGTCACCTTTTCCTTCCAGTTCATAATTATGCCCCAATTCTGTGTTGGCCCATCAAAAGGTACTGTAAAACAGTTTTGTTTCATCTGGGATTTTGATGTTTTTCCTGCCTTCAGGTTAGTCTGAGATAAACCAAAAACTTCATCTCCAGTTTACATAGAAGGAAACCAAAAAAATCCAGAAGGCTGAAAGTCATTTTCTGGGATGCAGTTGAAATATTTCAAAGTAAAAACATAATTTTTAAAAAGGCACAGATTCAGGATCAATGCTTCATATTCAATATGAAGCATTGATCCTGTGGGCAGCAGTAAAGCTTCATATTTGTTTAAAATTTAGAGATCCAGAGCGAGATGTGTGAAGAATGGACCCACCTGATGAGCCCACCACACCATCAGGTAGGAGAAGATGCCGATCCAGAAGATGGAACCGAGAAATGTGATGATAAAGAATTTTCTGGACGCCTGGAAAACAGTCCAACAGTGACCGAGCGCTACAGAAGTGTTGCAAAGCATTATCAAAACCCAAAGCATCTGAACACATTTCATTAACTGCTGTGAGGGCAGAACCTTGGAACTATGGGAACAGGGACTAATGGTGGAGTCAAATCAGAACCAGCAGAAATTCTGCCAGAAAATGCGTTAAAATCTAGCTTTAGAACATTTAAGATGTTTCGGAAATGAAAGAGAAGAGTGTTCTCGCTCACCGGGTTGCGGACGTCCGGCAGCGTCAGCCACAGCGGGAACACGATGGGCAGCAGGAACAGGTAGGTGGCCTGTTTGTGTGACTTCGCGGGCCACTCCAAAGACAGAGGCTCGTTCTCCTCTTCCTTTTCCTCTACTTCTTCTTTATTATCCTCTTCATCCTCTTCCTCGCTCTCACAGGAGTCGCTGCTTTCATCTTCACCACCGTCTTCCTCAGCGCTGTCCTGGGAGCCTCCAGATCCTCCTTCTGATGCTACTGCCTGCAGACAGAAGAATGCATCTCAAAGTAAAACCAGCATCCTAACATTTATATTCCATCCTCTGCTCATTTCTTTAAGCCAGTTTGGTTACAATGAACAAAGTAATCTTTTTAAGTGGTCCTGATTAACAGCTCTTAAGGCAAACTGAAGGTATTTTGGAGTTTTTCTTTGGACTTTAGATGATTTTTATTTTTTATTTTGTACACAGTTTCCATCCAGCACCTCAACATTTTAGGATAAATTATTTTCTCATTCTTTCCTATGAAACATTCAGGCATAGAAAGGCTGCTCAGCTGAACCAGTTCTGTCACCAAAATGAAGATTTTATCTTCCGTCTTATCTGTAATTATTTTCAATATATTTCAAAAGATAATCAGATTGTTTGTGACATTTTTAGTGTTAAAAGAATAGGGTAAAAAGCTTTGAATGAAATATCAATAACATTTTTTTTGCCCTCATTTATACATTCTTTAGAAAATATTTGGGAGAATAAATATTGGACAATGCCTTTATTGCTGGTAAGCAACAGAGCTGCTCTAAATGTTTTTTTTTTCTTGGGAACATCTTTGTCAAGTTATTTGTGCTAATTTTATGTAGAACATGGTCCAGCTCTGCTCTTGTATGATGTTCTGATTTTCTTATACTAGCTCATTTAAAATAATCCAAAGTTGTCTAATAATGCCGCTGTGTCTACTATAGCTGCTGTGTAGTTAAATAAGTGTGCTGCAACCGCTTTCGATTTATAAATCCATAAACTCAACAAAAAAAAAACTGATTATGCTGAACACATCCGGTAGTCTCTCTGCTTGTTCTGTGCAGGAACAGGTAAATCTAATCTAATCCTGGATGGATGCGCTAAGGAAATATTAAACGTGTTCCACACATGAAGGCTCTGAATGCCCATTTTTACTGTACCAATAAAAGAAAACTTTAAACTTTTCTAAACTTCCATAAAAATTGAAAACTATGTCTAGCTGTAACTTCCAAATGGATTCAAATGTTTTTAAATAGAATTTTGCCACATATACGACCTTCTCCAAAAGGACTCCACTTTAGGCCACACAGCAGATCAAAATGCAACGATACATGAATAGAGTCTGGATTGTCTTGACTGGGGTGGAGGCACTAATGACCACAGTGACCGTGTTGTGACATAAGCCTTTGTGGGAGCGTTGAAGTAGATGAAGCACTCTGCAGGCTCATATCAGTGACTTGAATTTGATGCGGGCAGCCAGTGGAGCTCAACAAACAGAGCAGTGGCAGATTGAAGACCAGATTGAAGACCAGACACACTGCCGTGTTCTGCAGAGGCTTTACAGCGCAGGCTGGGACACCAACAAGGGATGGCCACTGACTCCACCAGGAGCTCGGTCACGTGTTGGTTTAGCTACGGCATGATCCTACGTTCAACAATGCGAAGCCGCACGACTGAGAGGCAGAGGAAACAATCTTTAAAAATCAGCTGGTCATTGATTGTTTTTATCCAACTTCGATGGAGTAAGAGATGATTCATTTCAGATGTGGATGTCTGTGGTTGGTTTGGCTGAGAAGACGAGCAGTTCAGTTTTAGGGAAGTTTAATTGGAGGTCATGAGCTTTCATCCATGTCCATATTCCAGAGAGACAGTCTGAGATTGGTGCCGAGACCATGTGGGCATCAGGTGGGAATGACTGATTGATTGTGACCATGAATAACTTAAGCCTTAAATGAGTTTCATTAAAGAGGATGAGTTTTCTTTTCAACTAATTTCCAGATATCATGTTATAAAAAGTACATCTGAAACTGTGGAAATTTCAGGCAAATTATGTGTTTGTTTTCAGCAGACTAAAAGCTTTAAATGTCTTGCCTTTGACTCCTCTACCCTTTCAGAGGTCTTCTGCGTGGTCTCCTCTGCAGGAGGCTGCGAGGTGGATGGCTGAGCTGCAGCGCCCCCTGGTGCTCCAGAAGAAGCGGTCTGCTCGGTCTTGGGTTTCTGACCTACGTCTTAAAACACAAAAGAAACAGAGCCAGTTGTCTATATGGCAGACAGGCAGGACTAATACCATCTCATGTTTTTAAAGTTTAAACTGCAGAATAAATTCCGCTTAACCTTTACTTCAGGTATTACAAAAATGAAAAATCAAAGAAAATTATTAATATACATTTTATTGAGATTCTGCACACTCAGTCGCCATTTCAGCATGAACAGGTGCATTTATCATTATCAAAAAATAAAAGTGAATATTTTTAAACAAGCATGACAATTTACATATTCACATCCAAGATGTAATCTGCATTTGGTTCCCTTTGGTCTGATGTGCTAAAAGCATGTATGTCAGATATAACGCTTTAATTTCAGATGCTGATTTTTCTGAAAGGAAATGAGCTAACCAAACCTTGGTAAAATCATAACTCATCTGTAATTAACCACAGTTTCCAGTTTGACTAGCCACACACAGGCCTGATTACTGCCAGACCTTTAATAGACACTTAAACAGAACCTGTCTGACAACATGAAGTAGAACAAGAGATCTCAAAAAAGAACATCATGCCCTGAACTAAAAAAAACTGAAGAACAGATGAGAAAACAGTAAAGGTCATGTACATCTCTTGTCTGGAAAGGCTTACCTAGACATTTCAAAGTCTTTGGGGCTCCAGAGTAACACTGTGACAGCATTTATCCACAAATAGAGAAAACCTGGAACAGTGGGGAACCTTCCCAGGAGCTCCCAGCCTACCAAAATTACTCCAAGAGTGCATCAGTGACTCATCGAGAAGGTCACAAAGGAACCCATAACATCTAAACCACTGCAAACCTTACTTTCCTCAGAGTCAGTTCACTTTCATTTATGCAGAATCAATCTGTATTCAAGTAACTTCAGATTGAGGGTTTAGTCAAGACCTTTTACACTAGTTTATTAAAGAACACTTCGGCCAACGTTGTTAGATGAAGGGTTTCCAACTCTGTCCTGCAACATTTAGATACATCCTTGAGACACACAGCTGAATAAAATGGCTGAATTGCTTCTTCTGGAGAGGCCTGGTAAGGATCCATTCATTTAACTCAGGTGTGCCTAAACAGGGATGCATCTAAAGATTATAATTATAACCGCACTCAAGGACTGAAATTGGAAACCCCTGGTTTAGGTTATAAGGTCATTTGTGGTCAGTAATGTACTTTGGTTGGGAGTTATGTTTCCTTTCACAAAGAGCAGCAAATTTTTATTAACGAGACTCATCCATTCTGTAAAACTCAGAAAAGTGCAACTTAAAAGTTCTTTGAGGTATTCACTGACAAGTGTCCAGCCCAGAACCGGCCCAAGGCAAAAGTGAGCCAAGGTGCTGCTTAGGGCCACATACCTTCATAGTATGCTATGAGCCTACTTAACTGGAAGTGTGCCCCCTGATGAAACTTTAATGGAAAAAAAGACAAATATTACATCTACAAAAGTATAAATACACAGTTTAAAGTTTGCCGTCTTCAGACACCTCTTAGATCTTTTAACATCGACTTTAAAGCTGCTTTAAAGTGTTAAAAACTCAACATACAGTAGATGATTAGCTGAGGGATGATGCATCAGGCGGTTCTTCTACAGATGATCTACTTGGCCCTGTCGTTCAGTGTTTAACCCTGTCCCACTCCTAGACAAAGCTATTGGCTGAAGTTTTACTGTAACTAACTGTACGTCTGACTCTTTTACCCTATAGACTTGAAAACTAGCTCAGAGCTTATCTGCTTGGCTTTGTTTCTCTCCTAAATGAAGCCACTAAAATTAACTAAACATTAACTTTTAACTTTAACAGAAAGTACCCCTGGATCAGTGCTTCTGTGTTATTTTGTGTCTCTGCTCTGTTCTCTCAAACCCCCAGTCGGTCATGGCAGATGGCTGCTCATGCTGAGCCTGGTTCTGCTGGAGGTTTCTTCCTGTTAAAAGGGAGTTTTTCCTCTCCACTGTCGCTACATGCATGCTCAGTATGAGGGATTGCTGCAGAGTCAATGCAAGCGACTGTCTACTATCTCTACATGCTCATCCAGGAGGAGTGAACACTGCAAGTCACTGACTCCATGCGATCTGCTGGCTTTCCTTTTTAACCAATTTGAATAATAAACTGAACTTGACTGCATTATTGATAACTAGAATAAATTATGTCTAACTGACTTTGAATCTGTATGATTGGATTGAATTGTCAGTTTTTTTGCCTTGAGCTGTTTGTTGTGAAGTGGCACTATATAAGTATAGATATACGTATAAGTATAGATCTCTCTAAAAATGAAGAAACAGGAATGTTTTCCGTTTTCCTTTAGTAGCTGCTTTGTTTTACATCAACAAAGTCCTAAAAAGTTATCTTGAAAACACAGATGTGATAAAAGTTGGTCAAGCAGCTCTTCCTGTGCTCCCCCTCTGAGGTAAAACATAATTTTACTGCCTCTGAGATGTTGTGTGAGCCTGTATGAAGTGGGTGTGGGAGAGATTTGAGTGTTCACAGATAAACACTCCTCTGAAGGATCCTCCCATCTGCATGTTAACCCTCGGAGCTGATTGATTCAAGCTCGTTGAGGCCCCTCAAAGCTCTCTGCAGCGAGTCTTTGCCATGCACATCTGAGTCTCAAGCACCTCATTAGTGCATAATGTGATGCAGGAACACAGAGTTTAAAAGTCAGCACTGATTGAAGAGGACACCCTCCTTAAACCGTCTCTTACCGTCATCACAGAAACATTAAAACATTTAAATATATAACATGACTACCATCACATTTGAAAGGATTTCACTTCAATTCTTCAATCAACATACTTCCTTCCACAGCCAGGGTTTTGGACTGAGGGAGGAAATTAGAGTATCTTAAGAAAAGCACCATTTGTAACTGAGCTGCTACCACACCACACTACCAGGCCTTTTTATATAAAACTATTATAAAAACTTAAAAAAAAAAAAAAATACATAAATCCTGGATCCAAGCGGCTGAAATGAGCTTCCTCCGCCGGGTGGCTCAACTCAGCCTTAGAGATGTGGAGAAGCAGCGGCTCCTGACCCTATCGACAGGAGTCAGTTAAGGTATTTCAGGCATCTGATCAGGATGCCTCCTAGTGCATCACACTAGGAAGAGACCCTGGGGAAGACCCAGAACTCACTGGAGGGTCTATATATCCTGGTGGTTGTTAGGAAATGATTTATCATGGCACTTTAGGCAGCAGTGTCACTGTATGTGATCTGTCACCTGTTGCAATTGGGAAAGCTCAAACAATTTTTTTTTTACAACTCGTGCCTAATGCTTTTAAGCTGGAAGTCACCCTGTGATCCTGCGGTTAAACTGAACTGATGACTAAACCCAAGCCTGAGTTTAATGTGCAGAATCAAGGTGGGTTTAAAGAAACAAGAACCAGCATCGCGTTCTGTGGAGTTGGACAGGCACAGTTAAATGTGGATGATCCACTGTATGTAACAGATCTTATTATAATGCAGCAATGAACAAGAATTTAAGATAGATCAGTTTCAACATGGATACCAATGTGTTTATTGTTGTGCTTTACATTTAAATATCCATTTACTCCCAGCCCCTCCCCCCATTTGCCACACAGGCTGCATTTCTGCTTTGAAAAGCTAATTTCTAATTTCACAACAGGTTTTTGAAGGTATTAGAAACCTTAAGAGACTTAGTTTGAGTACCTAACAGCAAAACTAAAATCCATCTTTTGTCACAGTTTGTAAATTGGAAAATCCGTTGAGTCGTGAGTTTAGTGTTCAAATGTAGTCAACAGGTCTGAGATGTATTTGAAGATAGTAGCATTTAAAGTGGGCTTGTTTTAGGTACTTAGTAGTCACCATGATATTTGCAGTGGACATTATATTGTACTTTATCTGGGCTAATAAAGCCAGCTAACACGTAATTCCCTGATGTTCATCAGTCTGTCCGGAGGCTTACATTTAGTTGTTTCTTTATCCCAGAGAGCCGGCAGATTTTAAAGTACGACTCACTCACCTTCAGCATGGCGGTGATGTGACCTGTTCTCTTGGTTCTCTCTCACTGGAACATCCAGAGGTTTTACTTTGTTCTTTGCTGCAAGTAAGAGAACCGTCACTTATACAGACTTATACAGATCTGAGATGCCCCCTTTTTCCTCAAGCTGTTCTGAGGGGCCACTTCACCGAATCTTTGAGTTCAACACACAGCAACCAGAGTAATGAGCCACAATTAGGCACAAACACTGAATTCATGAAGGATAAAAGTGAGTCATCCACCCACATGTCAGCCAGCTGCATGCGAGGAGTTATGCAACGCTGAAAGAAAACAGCTCATCTAGCGTCTACCAATAAACACAAAAATATAACAGACTGGTGAAACTGTTGGACCTGAGGCTCATTTTTCTAGCCTTCATATCCACCCAGCCACATGGAAGCTTTTTAGCAAAACAAGAACCTGCACAGAAAACCCACATCCACAGAACAAAAAGCACATCAGGCAAACAAACATGCAGCTACTTTTTACAAACCAAAACACATCTAATTTACACCAGCAGCACTGTTAAAACCTTATAACCAGTTCTAACTTATTAACATATTCTGTTTTACTTACTCCAAAAAGCTTAAACAGTTCTCCAGACTTTCTGCAGGTCATTTAAATCTTTCTTTTGACCAATAAGAATCTTAGCACTGAATTGTTCAATGATAAAATGGCAAATCCAAAAACATGTCAAGTGTATTTTTAAGCCCTTATAAGCAGTCCATTGCAAAAATCAGAATTATAAACAATTTTCAAATGTAAAATACTTTTAGTTGTATTATTAGAAGTCATTTTTTTAATTTATTGTCCCATATTATTTAGCTAAACAATCCAAAAATAAAAAATAAACAAAAAAATGGAACTAGCAGCCAAAGTTTAAAGGGAAATGATAAACCTTCAAAAAGTCTGGAGAACTTCTGCTCAAGACCACTTTAAAAAATTACAAGAAAGCCTGGCTGTTTGGGGCAAACATAACGAATGATTTAGAAAAGGACACGACACCAATGTTTCCACAGCTTACCTTTCTTCTGTACAAGCCCCTCCCCTTTGACATCACCGTTAAAGGACGTTTCTGATTGGCACAAGTGGACAACAGAAGACTTGACATCCGTCACCTTCACACTGTCTTCAAACTTTCTGTTTGAAAGTTGTTCAGACATGAAATGAGGACAAGGTCTGACAACGGAGCTGCCACTAAGGTCACCGGCATCTACGCCGAGAATCCAAAAGATTAGAAACACCAACGTAACTGTGTTCCATTTTTCTTTTAATACTATTAATACTAATGCAGTGTATGTAGCTGCCTTTCTTTCCTGGATGAGGTCACTGATGGAGATAATTTTGCTGATACCCATCTGTAGTCTTTGTTTTTGTAACCCATAGAAAGTACTCTTGGCTAAGTGCTTCTGTGTTTAGCTGGGTCTCTTTTCCTAAT
This sequence comes from Crenichthys baileyi, assembly GCA_036173005.1. Lineage (NCBI taxonomy): Eukaryota > Metazoa > Chordata > Actinopteri > Cyprinodontiformes > Goodeidae > Crenichthys > Crenichthys baileyi. The sequence goes on from JAHHUM010002656.1 coordinate 325,387, forward strand.
GGAAAGATTGGCAGTCCTTTGCAGCCATTAACTAGACACACTCCTTTGTGTTTCTCTTTCCCACAGAAAGTACCCCCGGCACAGAACATCTTTAACTTTATCTCTTTCCTGGATGAAGCAACTGACAGAGACATCAGCTCTGTCAAAAGCCTTCCATTTTTAGATACCCTCTTTCCCAAAGAGGTTTATTATCATTTTTGCACCCATGACATCTCACTGGTGCCCCCATCTTTGAAATGTCCAAAACCCTGACATGTGCTTTTGGTAAAAGGTAACATTTTCATCTAGCTTAATTTAGTTTTAATAGTCTCTTCCTTATTGGAGCATAGCTGAGAACACCATTTGATGGTTAGATGACTACCCGACCGACAATGCAACATGAAGCAGCAGTGAATTTGAAAAGCTACCAATCACAACAGAACACATGATGAGAAAGGGCACAACCAGGTAACATCTCGCCACCCTTACCTTCTGTGATTTTCTTTGGCCGACTGGTTCTTACGGCCCCTCTGAGGGCTGCTTCTAAGACGGGAACCACAGGTATGACATGGTAGAAATTACCCAGAAGGTCTTTTTCATTCTTAATTCAGGTTCAATTAAAATTTAAAAAGCAATCTCCTTTAATAAATCTTGATTTGCAGGAAAAACAGAATGACAACATTAAAATCCGCTGTTTCACATCTGAACATGTGTCCCGATACCCAGTTTTTATTCATCCAGGACAGTAAATCTCATGTTCACCTTTTAGAGTCCAGCCCAGCTGAACAGAGCTGTACTCTGCTTGTTCCCCAGAGTTAAAACAACCATGCTGGCTCTTATCCAGCTTTTATTAGCCTGTATTGGAAAGCTGATTAAGGATCAGCAGTGGCCGAGCACAGTGGGACCAGGGAACAGCGGCACATCGAGTCCAAGGACAGCCTGAAGGTCACAAAGGTTCATCTCACCACGCTGACTTACAGGCTGCTCAGAGCTGAGTCACTGGCGGCTTTAACTACAGCACGATGAGCTGCAACATTCAATCAAACCACTGAAAATATTATCGTTTCCTGTATTTTGTTATGCAGCCATAAAGTTTACAGATATATATATATTTATATTTAAAAAAAAAACACCAATATCCCCATAATTAGATTAGTTGAGGGGTTGTTTTCTCTCTTTGACTACAGGTGACTTATTTAAATCTTAAGTTCTCCAAGGATGTAAACCAATAAATATATACATACACTTATAGTAAAGTGTTTTATATTGTTATAAAGAAAACAAACATATATTAGTTATCTTTTTTTCTTTTAATTGGGCATTATACGGTATTATTAGATACAAACTTGATGATCCAAGCAAAAAAAAAATATATAGAATATTTTAAGAATAAATGCTGTTGTGGGTTGATGAAAACAAAAAAACAAAAAAAACTCTATCCTTGGATTACAAAATCTTTACATTCTACTTGTAGTACCTCGTCATAACTTGCATTATAATTTTATTGGTTCTGTTCGTCATCTGGACTGAGACAGATTCAGCAACACACTTACACTCGTCGTGGTTTTTAAAGAAAAGAACTGGGTAAATGAGTTGAAATTGATTGTGCTTTTCCTCTAATCCACTGGTCAGATTTACACATACTGGCTCAAACACAGTGGAAATAAGGTATAACAAATAAAATGCTAAGTTCTTGTGGTGTAGGAAAAGAAAGAAACCCTTAATGCAACTTATGTCCTGAATTATTCAACTGAACACTTAAATCTGAGAAAAAAAACAGAAGCTGCAATGATCGGCCTTAAGTGCTTGAGTAGAAGGCTACTGGACTTCTCTTGTTTATAAAAGACGTTTCATGTCTCATCTAGAAGGCTTCTTCAGTTCAGAAAATGGGTGGAAGTAACAGTCTTATAAGTTGTAGTCAGAACAATCATACTAATAGGGCTGTTAAGGTCACTAATGGAGCAGTTGAGACACGAGTCGCTGGCCGTACCGTCTTTTTGGCTCAATCTTTGGGGCGTTGTTGCTTTACGATTCAAACATGTCCATTTGATGCCATACGAGTTATGGTCACTTGTCCCAATGTCTAAATTGTTGAAGAACTGACTACAGAGACGAGTCAGGGCTGCAGAGTAAGTTTTAGAAAGATGAAATCTGAGATCACCTCCTCTGTTCATTGCTGGTAAAAGGCATCCAGTTAAACATGAAAAAACATCTCCATCAATGTAAGCTTCTTACTTTCAACCACGTTCAGAACTGAAGAAATCTTTTGGATGAGAAGTGAAACGTCTTCAAGAAATGAGAGAAGCAGTCCAGTTGCCTTCTACTTCAGCACTTCAGATTCTCACATCCAGCACACTGCAATAACCTGGTTGCACCAGTGGGTACACCCATAGCACACAGCCCTGGGTAAAAGGAAGACAAGTGTTCACTAACTGTGAGCTCGGTCCCAATACAAATCTTCCTGGTCAGTCTTTCCTCTGACATGTGAACAAAGGCGATTCCATAACCTCACCATGTCACATCTTTGTTTTCTATAACAAAGCTCCCAACCCATATATCCCTTCTACAGCTTGCTTAGAAGCGAACTTGCGCACCTCGAGAAAATACCTCATAGCTCTGTAGACGACAGTAGTATTACTGGTAGCATCCTCAAAACCCCACAACTATATATTTGAGCCTGTATGTACACTCCTCTGAAGGAGCCTGTATGTACAGTGGGGAGAATAAGTATTTAATACACTGCCTATTTTGCAGGTTTTCCCACTTGCAAAACAAGTAGAAGTCTTTAATTTTTATCATATGTACTCTTCAACTTAGTTATGGAATCTAACACAAAAGAAAATGTGTGATTTTTTAAGTAATTAATTTCCATTTTATGGCATGACATAAGTATTTGATACCTCAGAAAAACAAAACTTAATATTTGGTACAGAAACCTTTGTTTGCAATTACAGATACCCATTACAGATCATATCCACATACAGATCTTCCCAGATCCTTCAGGTTTCAGGTCGCTGTATAGTTCTGGACTGATCCCTCACCTTCCTCGTGATCATTGATGCCCCCTGAGGTGAGATCTTGCATGGAGCACCAGACCAAGGGAAACTGACTGTCATCTTAAACTTCTTAAATTTTTTTATAATTGCTCCAACAGTAGTTGTCTTCACACCAAGCTGCTTGGTTATTTTCCTGTAGCCCATCCCAGCCTTGTGCAGGTCTGCTATTGTATCCCTGATGTCCTCACACAGCTCTCTGGTCTTGGCCATTGTGGAGAGGTTGGAGTTTGTTTGAGTGTGTGGGTAGGTGTCTTTTTACAGATAACGAGTTCAAACAGGTGCAGTAGTACAGGTAATGAGTGGAGAACAGGAGGGCTTCTTAAAGAAGAACTAACAGGCCTATGAGAGCCAGGATTCTTACTGGTTGTTAGGTAATCAAATACTTATGCAATAAAATGCAAATTGTTTATTTAAAAATCACACAATGTGATTTTCTGGATTTTTGTTTAAGATTCCATCACTCACAGTTGAAGAGTACCTATAATAAAAGTTTAAGACATTTACAGGCTTTGCAAGTGGGAAAACCTGCATAATAAGCATTGTATCAAACTTGTTGTCCCCACTGTATAATTGTGAATTGACACAGATTTGACAGAATCCTTAATAAATTAAAACTGTTGAACCCAATTCCCCGCTTTTAAAAAAAATCGTTTAAAAAGAGTGTAGTTTTGGGGTCACCGTATAAACCCCTTTAGGAACCATTTTGGGTGTACCTTCCCAGCGGGGGCGAGTGTGTGGATCACAGCTGGGAAAATTGGGGGTTTCCCCAGAGGGCGTTTTTGTGGGGGGGATGCTGAGCTGCCGCCTCGCTGTAAAACAGGACGTACCTGCAGATCAGCAGAGACGTGGTCAGATAGAACAGTAAAGATCTAAACAGTTCATGCAACATGCAACTACTGTGGACCTTCGAGAGGAAATCAACCTGACGTGCAGCAGGAAGCACGTAGGGCGTTGTTGCAAGAAACTAGTAAGATTATTTTCCATCTGCTAAACAAGAAGATCAAGAAGAAGAATGTGTTTTCCTCTTTCCGGGGGGTATCCGTTTTAAACCCAGGGAAAAAACTTTTTTATCACCCACTCAAAATATTTGGGGTGAGTTTTTTAGTAACTTTGGGGTTTTAGCAATGAAAACTCATTTTCAAATTTAAGTCAGGTTTTTGCAATTTTTTCTCCCTTTTTCTGCCCCATAAAAAAGATTATAAAAGGTATAAATAAAATATTAGTTTAAGGGAAAAGTCCAAATTTTTTTTTTTTCAAACCAAAAAATTTTTTCAAGTTTGAACCCAAAAGAAAAGGGGTCCAGATTGTAAGGTGTTTGATGAAAAAAAATGTGGGAAAAGAGGCTTTTGTACCCCCAGCCGAAAATTTGTCCCCCTTGGGGTTTTTTGGTTGCAGGCTGTTGTGCTGAGGGCTGCTTGGCACAGGTGGCGCCGCTTCAGGCTTGGGTTTGCTTTCCGTTTTTTCGGGATCTGCAGCAGGAGGTGGAGGTGGAGGTGGAGGAGGAGGCGGTGCAGCCTCACTATCCTGGAAGTTCAGAAACAGCTTTTCAGTTACACATACAGCGCTGTGAAAACATCTGCCCTCTTACAGATTTCATTTGGTTTTGTTTTTTTTATTTGTCACAATTAATTGTTTCAGATCAAACTAAATTTAAAATCAGATCAAACTAATCAGAATAAATACAGTAGGCAGTTTTAAAATTATGACTTCATTCGTTAAAGGACAACAAATGCCATCTAAACCAAGCTGGTCCCATGTGAATATATAACTGCCTCGTCTGTTAATCAACGTGATTTAGTCAGTTTTTTTTTTAATCTAAAGAAATTAAAGAACAGATGAGGAACAGTCATTGGCATCTACTAGTCAGGAAAAGGTAGCAAACCCATTTCTAAGGCTTTAGGACTTCTGTGAACCACAGCAAGAGCTACTACAAATGGAGAAATCTACAAATCTACAAATGGAGAAATCATGGCCCAGTGGAGAACATTCCCAGGAGTGGCTGGCCTGCCAAAATTACTCCAACAGTGCAGTGACGACTCATCAAAGAGGTCATAGAAGAACCCAGGAAAACATTTAAGGCACTGCAGGCCTCAGTTACCTCAGTTAAAGCTAGTTTCAAGATTCGGTTAGAAAGAGGCCAGGTAGAAATGACATCCATGGTGGAGTTTCGAGGTAAAAACCAATGCTGCCTCAAATTTGAGGAAGATCAAAAACTTGAAATAATATTCTGTAAACCAATGAGACAAAAGTGTAACATGTTTGACTGGGGGTGGTACTGTGATGGTCTGGGCCTGCCTTGCTGCTTCAGGACCTGGACGACCTGCCGTAGGTAATGAAACCATGACTTCTGATCTTTAGCAGAAAATCCTGAAGGAGAATGTCCGGCCATTCGACTGCTCAAGAGCACTTGGGTTATTCAGCAGGATCGAGAGTGCACCAGCAAGTTCACCTCAGAAAAACAACCAAAAAAGAAGTCAGAAAAACAAAGAAGCCAAATCCTGGACTTAAATCCCACTGAAGTACTTTTGCCTCACTTTAAAAACAGACCATTTACTCTGGAAAACCCTCTGATGTGGCTGAATTAAATCAATTCTCCAAAAAGAGTAGGAAAAAAAAAAAAAATCAATGATGTGAAAGACTCATTATCACAAACACTTGACCATTGTAGCTGCCAAGGGGGCAAAACCAGTTATTAGAGGCCGATTTTTTATTTTTATTTTTACACATAGGGCCATGTTGTTTTGGATAGCTTTTTTCCCCCAATGAATAAATGAAAACTGCTTTGATTAAATCATGATTAATCAATTATTGAAATAATCGTCAACTCATTTTGTAATAGGATAATCGTTAACTGGAGTTCACACACGCTAAAGCATGTCATTTGCTCAAAGAACAAACCACTCAGCAGTAATTAAGCCAATATTGTATCACAAAATATATTTTGCATTTAAGATGAAAACCCTTCTTTGTGTGTAAATCTCAATCCAAGAAGAATAATTTTAGCTTCACCTGGTTTGAATTCTGTAAAAAAAAATTAAATAAAATAAATAACAAAAAAATCTCCAATTCAGCTCCTTTTGCTTTCTGATTATTAATCGAAAAAATAATAAACATTCGATTCTCAAAATCGTTAGCTGCAACCCTAGATATGACACGTTTTTAAATTTTCCTTTTGGATTAATACATTATTTTGACTTTGGAAATGTCAACAATCGCAAAATGGCTTCTGATTTTTCAAGTCAATGGCAAAACACAAAAAAACTAAAGGAGGCACAGATTATTTGGTTTAAAAGGCATAAGATAAAAAAAAAAATCTTATAATGACATCAGAAATATTTTCATCTTCAGGAAAATCCCTCAAAGCAACCTTTACAACCCTAAGAAAATTTGCCACCATTCCAGCTGAATAAAATGTGGTTAGAGCCACAAAAGCAACATGACTCTTCCAAACAAAATGTCTTTAGAATAGCTACTATAGGCAATTTGTTTAGATTTTTACAGGTTTACTACATTTGGCAGTTTTTTTGAAAATGCTTGTAGTTTGCAACCTATTTGACAAAAAAAAAAAGAATATTTCTACAATGTTAGTGTCCTTTGTGAACATTTTTTGCATATGTTGCATACACCTAGAGAAAACTGCTAAACATAGCATTTTTAAATAACCTTTACATTTTAAACCATGGCTCAGTTCTTCATTTTTGGCCAAAGTTATTTACAGCCACAATGGAGGATATAAAGAGCCACATGTGGCTCCAGAGCCGCAGGTTGCAGACCCCATAATCTGAGGCGTTTTAAAAACCCCATTCAAACTTCGAAGACTGGACCGGTTTCTCCTCCAACAGTTTTTCTGAAAGTCCGGTAGAGACTTTCTTCGTTCATCTTTAGACCAGGTTCACCATGCATCCATTATTCTGAGATCGGGTCCAAGAGGACAACCTAAACATCTCTCTCCCCAACAACACTCTCCAGCTGGGATCCAAGGGATACGAAGTCCTTCCAGCAAGTTCCGCCCCGGGGTCTTCTCCTTTGAGGGACGTGCCCAGAAACGCTCCGAAGCGTTTGCTCCCAGGAGGATCCCTAATTAGATTCCTGCATCCCATGGCTTTTGTTCTGCATACATCCATGAATATTTAACAGGTTTGGTTCATTCCTTATTTAAAAGAACCAAACCAATAGCCTGTAAATATTTTACTTCAAATGACTTCTGTCAATAAAGCTCAACTTTAAAAGAATAAAATGCTTCATTATCATTCATGTTCTTCTGAGCGTACATGTAGCAGACAATGTACAGCGTGGTTCTGGTATTGATTCTGTGGCAGATAAGCTTTTGGTTACTTCATCTGTGACAGCTTTGAATAATTACTCATCAAATTAGACGCCTGTATAGAGGTATTTGAGGGACTGCAACAAAAACAGGGTGACATTTTCAGCGGCTCGCCGTCTACAACACCTGGAGTCCCTTTAGTTCAGCACCATCAAAGGATTTTACACAAATGAAGTCTCGTCGCTTGCTCAGAGCGGTAGTCCGAAAGATAAAAGGACGGAAAATACACTGAGAACAAAGGACAGAAGTTAGACCAGACACAGTTGCAGTGCCCTGCAAAAGTATTCACACCCCTTGACCTTTACCACATTTTGTCAGGTTATAACCACTAACTCTAAGTAACATACGGGGATTTTATGTGAGGGTGCCGAGTGGTGCATAATTTTGAGGTCGAAGGAGACTACATGGCTTAAGATTTTACAATTAAAGATCTGAAAAGTATGGCATGCCGTAGTTTTTAGCCCCCATATATAAACCTACAGGTCTTTTGGGGTATGCCCCTACCACATATAGAGTGTAACATTTTTACCCATTTGCAAGAACTGCTCCAGCTCAGTTAAACTGGATATCCGTGAACCCCAATTTTCAAGTCTTGCCACAGACTTCAGGATTTAGGTCTGGACTTTGACTGGGCCATTTCAACACAAATTAGCTTTGATCTAAAAATCATTCTATTGCAGCCCTAGGTTTAGAGATGGATAGAAGGTTAACCTTTGCATCCATTTTCACACAAGTCCAACCAGGCTCTCTTTCCTGACTGGAGAAATGTCTCCCTATAGCATGATGTTGCCACTACCATGTTTTTAATAATGAACAGGGGTATTAACACCTTCTACATTTTTGCACATTGGCTAGTTAGTGGCTGTCTTCATTTACTAATTAGTGGAATATTTGTAGGCAAGTGGTTACACTGGATTTTAGGGATGCTGTTAAAGTGGTCTGAATATAAATGCATGTCACCCTTTTTCAATTTGTTAATTTAACAATCCTGCCTAATGTTCCCTCCACTTCATAATTATAGGCTAATTTGTGTTGGTCTATCATATCACATATCAGAAATTTAGGTTTGTTGTCATGTCACAAAACATGACAAAGTTAAAGGGGTATGAATACTTTTGCTGGTATATGTTCAAACCTAGAACTGTGTCTGTTCATAGGTTTCAGTATTCTCTGTATTTCAAAATTTATTAATTTTCTAGAGTCAAATTTGTCATATTTATCTCAAATGCTGGTCACTTTTAGATAACACTAATGTGCAACATCTTTGAAGTAGGCTGCATGGTGGCGCAGTTGGTAGCACTGTTGCCTTGCAGCAAGAAGGTCCTGGGCTTGACTTCCGCCCGGGGGCCTTCCTGCATGGAGTTTGTATGTTCTCCCCGTGCGTGCGTGGGTTCTCACCAGGTACTCCAGCTTCCTCCCACAGTCCAAAAAAAAAACAAAAAACAAAAAAGCAAAAATCATGACTGTTCGGTTAATTGGTCTCTCTAAATTGCCCTTAGGTGGGAATAAATGTGTGCATGGTTGCTTGTCCTGTGTGCCCTGCGATGGATAGGCGACCTGTCCAGGGTGTACCCTGCGCCCCACCTGTAGACTACTGGAGACAGGCACCAGCTCCCCCTGTGACCCATTATGGAATAAGCAGTATAGAAGATGAATGGATCAATCAATCTTTGAAGATCCTATAAATGCATTCTTTCTTAAGACATCTGTCCTGCAAGGTACAAAAAAGTGAGTAGACATGAGAGTCTCACCATATGATAAACATGAGTAAATCTTGTATCTACATAAAAACAAAAACTTTAATAACAATGTTTAACATGAGCCAATTGCTGTCATTTCAAAATAAAAACTTTTTAATATTGCTGCATAAAACATACCGATTATTGCAGTTAGTTTTCTTTACCAGTGGTTTCTTTCTTGCTCTAATAAAAGCTCTGCACCCCCACCACTGCAATGCGCAGATGCACGCTTGTGCATGCATATGCACGCATGAATGCCAAAAAGAAAACCTCTCCAATTAATTTATTGGTAATCCAACACTTTTCTTTAAACACTACCATCCTTTTTTTAATATTCTCTCTAATCCAGCCTGAAAGTCTAAGTTCATCACTGCGGATAAATGTAATGTGCTCAGCAGGCTGTGTATGAGACTTGGTTTCTGCCCAAATCGTAAATCAAACAAGCTAAAAGAACATTTTTCCAACTTTTTACTGCAGTTTGGCCGCTATGCTTGATTCAAAAAGATGCATCTGCCAGTTGAACTCACTATGATTAGTGAATGTTGTGCAGGCATTGGTTTTTAATACAAATAAAAAAAGGTCCAATATACTAAACAAGTACAATTTCAGGTAAAGCAAAAGTTTGAATTTTTTATAAGGCAATTTTTTTATTCCCTTCCTGCTGATGATCATCTTCCAATGAGTTTTGAGAGAATTTTTAAAAATTTTTTTCTAAACTATTCTATAAAAAAAATAAATAAAAAAAACCTGTAATCACTCAAATTTTTTTTTCCATTAGTTTTAAACTGAAAATTTTTAAGCTACTGGCCAGACTTCTCTGTAAATCTACCAAACTGACTTTAGATGTAGTTTCTCACCTGTAGAACATCATATCATGGTCGATTGGCTATTTTGTTGTAAAATCTTTGTTAATCAAGATGAAATGGGCCCAAAACAAGCTGCTGTGTGCACATACCTCTGATGATGTCACAAAAAGCACCATGAAAGTGATCAGAGTACTTTTGAGTGCATCAATTCTCCCTTTGTTTTTCCCTCCTTAGTTGCAGGTTTTCAATCAAATCCCTCCTTTAAAAAAAGTTTGAGTCATATATGAGAAGCCTGGATAGTTAAGTTGATATGTCCCATGATGTTTAGGGTCCTAATGGGAAGCAGTACAAAAACCAAACAAACGATAAATGACCTCCGAAAACTCTGAAAGAAATGTTCTTCAGGTAAGCTATTGTTGTACAAGTTTATACAGCACACAAGGCCACTGTGCTGGGAATTCATTTTCTCATTTGACGAGTGGTGAATTTGCCCGGGAAGCAACCAGATGGGAAAACAGTTTGGTTAGAAATTATTCTGTGATATGCTGCACACTTCTGTGCCCAGCCGTGTTTTAGGTATTAATGTACATTTGTTAGATTAGGTAAAAATAAATACACCAGTGGATGGTGCCTTTAAAATGTTCGTCTGATTTAAGCAGATTTTGCAGTGATCTCGTAGTAATCATGGCTTAAAATAAAACATTTTCATCTGTATGACTAACAATTAATGAATAACTAGCAGTGCAGGCTGAAGAACCTGACTAAGAAAACCATCAACCATTCTCGTTTACGAACTAGAATATACAATCAATTATTATTATGGTTCCGCTCATTTAATTTTTTAACGTCCTTAATTGTCGATAACAAATAGAATCTCTGTTATTTCATAAAACTTCAGGAGTTCATGTAAAACATAAGCTTTAAGTTAATGGTGTTTTATGATTTAACACTAGCTGGAATATTTTCACAGAAATGCTGCTTGGAGATAATTTATCTGCAAATGGATCACAGGATTTCCTGAAATGAGAATTTCAGCACTTCCGACCTAGATGTGAGTCCAAAGTTTCTGCTGACTCACCTTCTCTGGCTCTGCTGAGCTCCACACCTTGACGATGCTCATGTGCTTGTTGAGCTGGCTTTTGAAAGTCCGCTCAAGCTGACTGTTGAACTTCATGAAGACCACATAGCTCATGTAGCCCAGCACTAGCATGATGCTCTCCCACCACCAGATCATGTTGTCCAAGAAGAAGACAATAAGCATGATGAGGTCCAGGATGTAGAATGTCACATCCCTGAAGAGCGGCCACCAGGTGAGGTGAAGCATCTCCCGGGAGAAGATGGCGCACATACCAATCACAAATAGGATGTTGAAGACAGCCGAGCCCACGATGGTGCCGATGCCCACGTTGCTGTGGGAGATGAAGACGCCGATGAGGGAGGTGAAGAGCTCCGGGGCAGAGCCTCCAGCCGCCATGAAGGTGGCTCCAGCCACGTCGTCTGAGATCTCCAGCTTGGCAGTGATGACCTCCAGCGCAGGAACGAAGAACTCGTCGCAGACGATGGCCAGAGCAACAAACATGTAGATCATGCCGACGACATGCAGGACCACCCAGCCTTGCCGTCTCTGCTGTACTGAGAAGATGTCTTCTGGATAGTCCCCCTTACTGTGTGGGGGCTGGAGGGGATGTTGGGGAGGAGCTGTGGTGGTCAGCGGCGGGGGAGTTGGACGTGCTCTGGGTGGCCGTGGATCCACGTAGATGCACTGCTCTAGATCTGTCCTGTTGACGATCATCACCAGAGGAGGTTTGGTGCTCTCCAGTGTTACAACCTCCTCCTCAGTCTCATTGGATGCTCTCACCTCCCGAAGTCTGACCTCCAGAGCATTCTCACCGCCCCTGTCTGATCCAACATTGGTCCTGATGGGGGCTTGAGGCTGCATGGTCTTCAGACTCAGTGTGTAGATGAAACACAGCAGTATGCCTGAGACAAAGAAGAGGACGCGGCTGCGCTTGAGCCTCCTCCTCTGAGGCGACTGCATGTTCATCGTCTAGAGTCCCAGCAGGAAGTTAGATCAGATGCATTGCTATTCCTCGGTGGCTCCTGTGCCGTTATGTGGCGAGAAGACTCCACAGACGGAGCTGAGCCAGAAAGAGAGTGGGGTTCATCTTATCAGAGCTGGCGGCTTCAACCTGTGGAAGGACCGAGAGCAGAAAATCATGAGCATGTGCAAATTTTTGCCTCTCAGTGGGCATGAGAGGTGAGTGTTTGTTGGGGTTGATGGAGGATGCAGACAGCCACCTGTTGCCATGGTTACATAATCACTCAGGCTCTTGATTCTCACGAAACATGAGTCCACCGAGACACGTTCCGTGGGTTAAAGTGTGCAGAAAACAACGCATTTATGATGGCAGTTCACCTGGGTGTCTGAACTGCGCTAGTCAACAACAGGAGTGCACATGTGCAGAAAGTGATGAGACATTAATTTAAACCAGCGGGCTGAGATTCTGATGTTCATGAAAGCCGAACAGCTGCAACTGAAGAGAGAGTCGAGTTTAAGTGTAAGGATAACGCGGATCATGACGCAGTTTTACTTTTCATTTTCCTTACCGCTTTTAAAAAAAAATGAAAATGTTCATAAAGCAGCTGTTTGCGCAGATAAAGTGTCTCTGCGGGTCTTACCTGCAGATATCACCGGCTGCTGGGCCTCCTCTCCCTTGCGCACCGACCCCTCCAGTTGTGCGCCACCGACGCAGGGACGCTGACTCCGGCTTTTGGGCAGCTACAAGGGCGCAGCGCATGTCGGGGCTTGGCCGGAGCTCAGCATAATGCCGCTAAGAGGATTAGATCATGAGAAGAGCCCCTCACCTTCCCCTTCCCTCATGAGGCTGCCATCCATGAAACAGCGCTCCCAGCTGCGGCTGGATGGACAGTGATGTTCTGGAGGTTCAGCGTTGGGCTGGGTGTGGTCACCCAGGTGTTCACTTGTTCCATCCGACTGTCTCAGTCAATAATGTCGAATACTAAAGATGAAGCGTATTTATGTTCGGTCTGCCAGGTGTCCTCCTTACCTGAAGGTGTGTTTTAGGAGAAGCACCTACCGGACTCCTGCACAGGTGAAAGGATGTTTCAGTGTTTAGTATGGTTCTGGTTTTCAGAAACCCGTATACTGAAATCACTGTTTAAAAAGTTTGAGGGATGTTTTCTAAAAGATACTGTAGGATATTGTATTTACAGAGAAGTATGCTAAAATTTAAAAAAATTAACTCAACTGATTTTTTTTTAAACAGAAGAAAATGTTTGCTTTTCAATTACTGCTATTATGTGTATTGTCTACAGATCATAAAGTTTTTAATTTATTTTTCATTTAGTCAGAACAATCCAGGTCTGACTTGCTGCAACACTGCGGTTTTAAAGATGACGCGTATTTTGATGCCAAAAGGCTGTGAAATTGTCACGTATGATGTATTTCTTACAGGTACGCAGCGACAAACTGAGTTTTAAGGACTATGCCGTTTGTTGTGCAATTTTTTTTTTTTTAAATTTTAGATCTAGTTGTAAATTAAGATGTCCAGTTGCCAAAACAAAATCTATAAAATAGCTTTTTATTTAAAAAAACATTTTGAATTTGTTTATTAATAACCTAGACTAGGTCAGACCTGTTAAAGTATGGTTTTACAACTAGACTTAGTTGGCCAAGATGATAAAAATAATAGTAGTAGCCTTGTTTTACAGGTCTGTTTTTATGATTCTTTCTCCACTGTAAAATAATTCAGTTCAGGTTTGACTTGTTTTGGTTTAGATGTTTTAGGATTTTCCATACATTTTATGTACTCTAGAAAATGTTTTCTTTTTGTGCCCATTTCCTTAATAAAAGCAATAACAGATTTAAAAATAAAAAGGGTTACAGGCAAAACTTTTAAAAATAATCTCATTTGTAGAACTATACAGTCAAAGTTTCTAAAAATCAAAAGTCAAGTCAAAGAGCAATAAAAGGTTATCAAAGGTTTAAAAATCATCCTTTGTGGGTGTTTTTTTTTCTTAAATAAAAGCTTTAAACTCTTGGTTTAAAATAACCCTTCTACTAATATTGCACAATATTAGTTCAAATTTGACTTGTTTCAGTGCAGTAGTTGTATAAACTGACTTGAGGCAGTAAAGATGCCAAAAAAAAAAAAGCATGGACACTGCTTTTCTATGCTGTAACAATCTGTACTTACAGTGTTTTCATCCCTGGTCCTCCTGGCACACTGCCTTGCATGTTTTAGATGTTTCCCCACCTCAGCACACAGGATTTCAGTGGATAGCTGATTAACAGGCTTTTGCTGAACTGCAATCACCTGATTCAGGTGTGTTAAAGCAGGAAAACGTCTAAAACATGCGGCAGTGTGCCTTTCAGAGCAGGGATGAAAAACAGTGAAGTTTTGTGGCAGGAGTGTCAAACTCCAGTCCTGGTGGGCAGGTGTCCTGCAACTTTTCTAATGACCTAATTATGTTATCCAGGTGTGTTGACACAGACACACATTTAAAGGTTGCAGGACACCAGCCCTCCAGGGCTGGAGGTTGACACCTGTGTTATAGAGCTAAATGTAAATTAAGGTACTATTCTGATAAATAAGTGGAAACTTAAAATAGACTGTTGGTCTATTCGGCATGGCTCAATTTAGTTTTGAGTCGTTTTTGTGGTTTGAAACATCAATTAAGCTGCATTGCAAAAGTATTCTAATTATAATAAGTAATATAAATAATTACAATATTATAAGTTCTAGTATTCGATTTGGTCTTCTCACAATCAGTGAAATTGTCGACACAAATCTGCCATGGATCAGGCCGACTCATACTTGTACTTGTCATCTTCAGCTTATCCAGGGGTAGCAGACTAAGCAGAGACACCCAGACTTCCCTCTCCCCACACAGCTCCTCCGGGGGAAGCCCGGGGCATTCCCAGGCCAGCTGAGATACATAGACCCTGCAGCGTTTCCTGGGCCATCCTTTGGGCCTCCTCCCACTGGGACGTGCCTGGAATCCCTCCCGGGGGAGGCGTCCAAGAGGCATCCAAAACAGATGCCCGAGCCACCTCAACGGACTCCTCTTGACTTAACCCAAGTTTCCAATGCTGTTGCTATGTTTCTGTGATGTTTTAGATGATAATACATGAAATAAAATACGTTCTCACTATAAACATATTAATAAGCACCATAATTGCCATTTTATGATGAGGTTATTAGTGAAAATGTTTATTTGGTGGCCAAATTTACATTTAACAAGGCAGCCTTAAGAATCCATATTTGGGGGTTAAATTTTTTTACATGACCCCACCCAGAAATCACATGCAAAGCCTCATGCTTTCTGCAAAAAGTGAATTATAAAAACGTATCTTCATTAAAGATCACAAACATCCCCTAAAACACTGATAGATTATAAAGTAGGTTCCCTAAAACTAGGTTCCTGTAACCGGTGGGTTGCTGGTTCGAACCCTCGTTCCGTCCATCTCAGTCATGACAATGACACTTCACCTGCCTTGCCTGCTGATGGTGGTCAGAGGGCTCGGTGGTGCAGATTGTATGGCAGCCTCACTTCTGTCAGTTTGCCCCAGGGCAGCTGTGGCTACAACGTAGCCTGCCACTGTCAGTGTGTCAATGCGTATGACTGACTGTAGCGTAAAGCACTCTGGGGTCCTCGGACTTAATAAAGTGCTATCCAAGAGCAGGCCAAAACTGACATTAACCTAATAAATAATGCAGTTCAGACTGAAAATGATATCAGAAAATGCAACCAAAAGATTAAGTTTATAAATGTTACAGGAAAAAAATGTCAATTTACTAATGTTTTTTTTTTTTAATTGCCAAATGCTCTGAAATGTGAAACAAACACCATGACTTTGAATGCACCACAGTGACAGTATCATATGATTGTTACTGAACAGTTGGTCTGCTGTGACAGTACATGGCTTATAGCTTATAAACAGTGGATTAAAAAGACTGAATAAAATGTTTCACCAACCCAGGGAGCAGATACATAACAGATGCAGATCTCTAAAAATCATAAATGTCTTTTTCCATGCAGCAACTATGGACTTAAATCCAAAATAGACATCATGCAGAAGTATATAAAATAGTGGTGGGATGAGATTAAAAGAAAAAAACTAAATAAGAGGTTTTCTAAAGGAATTGATCACTACATCACTTTTTTACCAAATGCCAAAATATTTGTTAAAGTATTATTTAATCAATAAATAAAAAATGTTGTAATAAATAAAAAAATGATGCTGTAGAGCTATTTCTACCTGGATTTAGTGGAACCTTGGATGTTGCAGCTTTGCTTCTTCATCCAACCAAACTGATCCAGACACAGTTATACTTATAATGTCTTATGGCAAGAAAACCAGTAGCTTTACACCTCATATCCTTCTAAATCATGCAATTACGTTGGGGAAAAGTTAAATATTTCTGTATTTTACAGAACAGGGTTTATGTCACTTAGTTCTATATACAGAGGTTTCACTACAGATATGGTCTGGCTTTAGACTGTAGTAACAATCATCTGTGATGTTTACTCTCAAAAGGTCATCAAAGGTCACTGAAGGTTAGCCTGCTTCCCACCACTTTCAAACCACACACAGATCATTATGCGGTGCATTCACTTGCAACTGGATATCTCATATATATTAATTTAAACATTAGATCAGATAGATTATAGGTTTCTGTAGAGAACGATTAAATGTGTTTGTTTTTTTGCAAAAATAGTTTTGTAATTAATCAGAAGTAACGTGAAAAAATCCAGACTTTGTGAACTGTTGACGCGTTCCTCAACACGCTGTTATTCTTTAAAAATTCAATAAAAATTAAACTTGTAAAAAAAAAAAAAATAGTAAATCAATATTTTTTTTTAAAAGTAGCTCAATTTGATTTGACTACTTTTTACAATTTGTTTCCTCAATAAATAAATGAAACAATGCAGTGTTATCACACACAAATTGTGTCTGCCTGGTTCATTTATGAATGGTTTTTTTTTTCATGCCAATAAAACTGGAAATGATTAAGTTTGGGAGTTTCCATGTCCCAGAATCTAAAATAAATAAATGCACATGTAACAAATGTTTGAAAGCTGTGCAAAAGCAAAGTATACGTCAGAACAGGGGAGTCCAAAGTGTGGCCCATGAACCGATTTTGTGCGGCCCCCGACCACAATTCAAGAACATTTGGCCCCCCAGCACCGGCGGTTGAGGTAGGTAGCGATTTGTTTTGTTTTAATTAGAACTAAATCTTTACTGACATACTGAGAAATGTTAGGAACAACACAAAGTATTAATCTTTAAATAATCATAATTTCTTTTTAATGTTTTGGTTCTGCAGTGATTGACAGAAAATCAAAAAATACTTAATTTGTTTCACTAAAATATTCCATGTTTAGTTAATCGCTGAGCAGGTAAAAAGAAGATAAAGTTAACCATATTTTTTGAGTTTTTAATAAAACAAAATTAAATGTTTATGACCCTTTCAATTTGATTTTGACCCATGTGGCAAAGATTTCGGAAACCACTGTATTAAAATGAATGTGCATTTCTAGACATGAACTAAGAATATTACACATTTGACAGCAGGTACTGGATTCCAACTCCTCCACAGGAGTTTATTTGTCAGAACCTAAAACATCCTGATTTAACATTATTTAAAATAAAACACTGTAAATAACTTTATCAATGTGTTGAAATATCAGCATTGGGTTTAAAAAGGAGAATTTATTCCTTTGAATAAATATTAACCAATTAATTCCCAAATGGACAGTGAGGGACGTGTCAGACTTGCATATCCAGAGTTTCAGTGAGTCCTGGAGCTCATGCAGCAGGAATTTACAGGAGAAAGTTCACCAAGTGGAGGAATGATGAGACCATGATGCCATCAGTTCGAAGTGAAAGTGTTAGAAAATGAAAAAAAAAGGCATTAAGAGGGAATTAAACACCTGGTGCCAGGTGTATGAAAAGTAAAGACGTGGGTCAGTTATTGGACTTTCTTTTTCCTGGATCGGTATCGTCTCTGTCTCTGCTTGTAGAGGTGTCGGAAGTTAATGAAGAGTCCTGGAAAAAGGGAGAACTTGTATTACAATGCAGCTTATTGTAGACCGTATTTAAACATGGTTCTTCTCATTCAATCCCTTCTCTAATTGAATCTTGCAGTTTTCTAGCACCGTACCGTCATGAAATGTTCCTTAACAGTGGACGTTTACTTAAAATGATAAATCCACAACCTAAGCAATGCATGGACTGGGTTTTCCTGAACTACTGAGTCGCATGCATTTTTTAAAAATTTGAGTCAACTTTCTGTCAGATTTGCAGCATCTTTATTATCGGACTTCTTTAATGATGCCTAGACTCTGTATTTCAGTCCTTCTAGTTATGCTTCATTGAACTACTTGCTCTCCTGTTTTAATTGACTGTCAACTGGTCTGTCCTAAAAATGAGATGTTGTGTCTCAGTGAGATTCACCTGTAAAAATATACTTAAATATAGGAAAATACTGAAATGACTTCAGTCAGAAATAAATAGTTAATGAAAAATTTCACACAGTTTTATAAGACAGTGAATAAGCTTATTGTGTCCTACTTTAATCCAATGAATAAAAAAGAAGGAAACAGAATTCAAATTCAATTCAAAAATACTTTAATGATTCATTTAGAGATTTATTATGACGGGAATTTTTTTATGCATTTTCAAAATTTAAATACCTGTACTACAATTACTGTTACCAGTACTTATTATTATCATTGTTTTTTTATTACTGTTATTACTACTATTGCTACGATTATTGTTGTTACTATTATTATATACTGCTACAATTATTACAATAATATATATGGCTATTAATGTTACTAACATTACTTATATTAAGTATTATCATCTTGCCATTATGTACCTTTTTATTGTTTCTACCTTAGTATTTGTATTCATATCTATCCATCCATCCATCCATCCATCCATCCATCCATCCATCCATCCATCCATCCATCTATCCATCTATCCATCCATCCATCGATCACAGGTCACTTATATTGATTCAAAAGTATCTAAAAATGATTATCTAATAGTTTATTTAAATCTACATTCATTTTTGTATTTGAACATTAAAAAGAGCCAGAAATCAGAGATTTGCCGATTTCTCCAATCAATAACTGAATATCGATTGGAGAAAATTTATTCTATGAAACATCTGATTTCCGTGAATTTGTCAGAAGAATTTGCTCCAAACTAAAACAGTATTTCACACGTAAAGATGCACATGTTGTTCTGTTGGTGGATTCTCACCCAGAAACATGAGGACCAGGTAGAGCTGCAGAGTGTAGGAGAAACTTAACGATCGTCCGAGCACGGAGGGGAGTGGGATGCTGAACAGACGGGTCTCATCGAAGATGGGCAGGGACTGGATCACAGCCACCGCTGCAAACAACAATATAACAATAACAAACTCAGCAACAACCACGACTTGCTGCAGATGGCAGCTTCACTCAGCGGAAGATCACAAACCTTCGGCTACAACCCCCAGCGGGTACAGAGGGATCCACAGGCTGTATCTGAGCCATGTCAACAACTTCCACTCGGTGTCGATGCAGGCCAGCATGTAGAACGGGTATCTGACACAGAAAGAGAGGAACTGAGGTTAACATACACAAGAAAACCACAAAGCAACCAACTAGAAAACACAGAAAGCAGGGAGCAGACCTGAAGATCTCTATGGTGCTCCACAGGTAGAACACAAAGAACACCACGGCTTTGTTCTGCATCTCCTCCAGGCTGCCGAAGATGACAAATAAAATGACGTTTCTCCCTGCCACCTGAAGGAGACAGGACCTCACGTTAAAACACAAAATGTGTGAAAACTGAAGTCAGGAAACACTTTAGGGTTTGTTGGACACAGAAGCTCCAGGGGTAAAAGCCCCAGTCTGAACAGAGACGCAGCTTTCCCCAAGAGCCAGAGCGTGTTGTAAGCCAACCAGTCCATGCAGGGAGGAACAGCCTCGCAGTTTCAAGCCTAATTTTCTCAGCAAAAGCATCAAACATTTCCTGCACGGATGTTGAGTCGTGGACGTGGACGGACCTGGAGCAACGAGGAGACACTGGCCTCATCCATATATAGACTGAATGAGTTGAATGAGCGGCTCTTGACCCTCACACAGATTTTCCAGCTGTAATAACAACCCAAATATGCAGAAGAGTATTGCAGCATGCAGGACTTCCATGATAGTTTTCTTCCCTTTCCGGGTCTGTCCCGCCTTTGTCATTTCTGTCCAATAGGAGAAACGATCGCCTCACACATGGTTTTGTTTACAAGTTATAATTCACGTGCAAAAAGTACAATGTGAAAGCAAAATGAAAATGTCCACTTTTCGTCTGAACCAAAGGACTTTCCTGGTGTGAATACGCCCATAATATTTAGTTAGATGATAAGACATCAGTGTTTTATGTAAGCAGACTGTTTCAGCTCATGAATCACACTGCTGGGTGGATCATTTCTGTCTTTCTTGCGACTGGTTCTGTTTAGCTACCATGTTATATCCGACAAGTCAGGATCGAGACACCTCTCTGGTTTTTCCACCTGTTTTTCCAGTACTAAACCAGAGCTGGTTATGCTATATTTGATATCACCAGACAACAGAAATGACAACAGAAGCATCTTTAAATTTCTAGAAAGCTGATGTAGAGATGCTAGCGATCCCCAGCTTCATGAAGCTGTACACCTTATCTCTTTACTGATAATGTGTAAGAACTGCTTAAAAACCGTATGTTCCCATGCAACCTTAAGCAGATGTTTCTGTCTTGAGACTCACAAGAATCTGCAAACAGACTTAACTGAAATAGAAACTCGAGCTGCTTGTAAGTTCTGTCATTCTCTTCCAGAGTCAGGATACTTTAGATTAATAACAGGGGTCAAAGCAGCCTGAAAACGAAAATCCAGATCCTTTTGTGTTTAAATGTTATATTTGAGTATTAGTCACTCTGTTCAAAATACAACTCGAGTATCTTGTTTTTATTACCTGGATCATAGCAGGAAAGAACTTGGTCTTAACCAGCCCAAGTAAGGGGTTAATGACCTCGAGCAGGGCCATCATCTGACAGAAATACATCATGTCTGCCGCGGTGTGGAAGGTGTCATAGAACGAGTCTGTGGAGGCAGAGAGACACAAAAACAAGCATGATTAAGAAGCAACCAATGCACCACAAAAAACAGTAATCATTTGCAAAACAAATCCCTGCTGCATTGTTGTTTTCCTGTTTCTATTCAAATGAGCTCATTTGTGCAAAGCTCCTGAAAAACAAAATAGAGCTCTCCGGCTGCGTCCTCTGGACTTCTATTCTGCTTTTTTACAGCGTCAACCTGATTGTGTTGCTGTGCTTTCAGTTTTTGTGATCCAACGCTCGTCGGCCCAGTCTCTAATTATTCTGTCCATAAATTTTAAAAGCTATTAAAGAGTACAATAGTTTTGCTACTCATTTCTGTTTTCATTTTTTGTCTACAGTTCCAGAATCCAGATATTTCCATAAACTGAATAAAAATATGACAAATTTTCATTACTGTCTGACAGTAAGTCAGACTTAAGGGTTCCTGTTTTTGGTCAGTTAAAATTATCAACATTAGTTTTTTCCACACATAAACTTACTATTTGGTACAATTGCCTTTGTCTGACAGAACCTGTGGAGCTGAGTCAGGTTTGCGGACCTGAATCATGTTTGCTCACAAACAAACATTTTCAGGTGTGAAAACAAATGTTTATTATTCTAATTGACCTAAAACAGGAAATATTAAGTCAGGTTTAAAGTCAGATACTGAGATAGACTGTATAAAAGACATAAGAATTATGCAAACATCTGATTTTAACTGTAAATCTCTGCTCTTACCGCTTCGATTTGATTTTTGGTTGCAGCTACACTGGATACTAAAAAACAAGTATGTAGTGAGTTTATATTTTTCTTTTAAAAACAAACCTTGACCGAGGATGAAGAGTCGAACGGTCATGTTGACGAAGATCCAGGAGAATCCCAGGAACTGCACCAGGTTGTACATGAACAAGTAGCCCTTCTTCAGTCCGAGGTAGGCTGAGGAAACAGAGGAAGAAGAGCTAACTAACACCAATGAACAACACTAAACAAATGTCCTTGTCGACAGAGAAGGTCTATGGCAACGATACAGGTGGAGGCAGGAGAAAACGACTCACGGTCTTTACGAACTCTCGACTCCACGCTTATCTTGTTGATCTTCTCCTTAAACAACAAAAGCAGGTTAAGTTAGAGAGTTACAATGTCTACATGTCTTACTGAACAATCTTTTACATTTTATTATAGCATCCTGTATGGAAGCCCATCCCCACCACTCTGAAGAAAAAAAAACGTGTGTCTCATAATTAGGATTATCATAATTATGAGACTAAATTAAGTTAATTAAAAAACTCTAGGAAAGGTACTGTAATTATACATTTTGACATACTAAATACAGTGTTAAATATATTTTTTTACATCTATTAGGTCATCTGTTTCTCATGTAAGCATTGGATGTGAAAGTACGGAAGATCATTGCATTCACCAAAGATAAAAAATAGACATCTTTTCTCATAGTTACGAGATCAGGATCTTGTAATTATGAGAAAAAATGTCAGAATTATGAGATAAGATGTCATAATTATGAGAAAAGATCTCGTAAAAAAAGCACTAATATGGCCCTTTATGGAACTTTTACAAATCAAAAAAAGGTTTCACAAATCCCAAATTGTGTTTATACGATTCTGCTGTTAGTGTAGAACAATCTAGTCCAGGTGGAAATGTGTCTAAGCACTGTAATTTTAGAGTTGGAGCAGATGAAGTTAAGTCATAATAATGAGATAGCTATCTCACAATTATGGGATCCAAGTTTTTTTTTCTCAGAGTGGCGGAAATGGGCTTTCATACATTAGCCGTCAGGATTTACAGTAAATGAAAAACAAATAAAGTGAATTTAAATGTGATATTTATTAGCTGTTGTGTGTAGCGAATCCAGCAGCACCAAAAGGCAAAATAAAACTGACTTCATTCTCCCGCTTTTACACTAACACATAAACATGGTGGTCCACTATGGCTGAGCTGTGAGGATGACACCTTCATTACAATAAAAGGCACTGTTAATTCAGAGGAATAAAAACACAAATGTATTTATTTAACAAAAATCCTAAATAAACAAAGACATTAATTTTGTTAACAATGATCCTAAATTTTTTCCATGTTATAGATTTTCCAGACGTTACTTTCCAAGCTCTAAGTTCAATTTTGGTTCATTCTAAAGGAAGGTTAAAGAAAGGATGGATGAATGGATGGATGGATTGCAGCTACCAGGGATAGACGGTACCCAGGTTTGTTTCAATAATAAAAGCTCTTTCTTGCCTTGGCCTGGAGCTCCATCTCAGCATCCGATTCATCCAGCCAGCGGTCGAAGTCCGGACCCAGAAACACAGGTTTCTTTTCTCTTAGCGTCAGACGCTGCCACCAGCGCTCTTCCCGCTTCTTGATCTTGATGTCCACCTGACGCTGAGTGGACTTTTGGTGGATCTAAAAGCAAACCAGCAGCGAACAAAAGGAGACGTTCTGAATGGTGACACACAGAGGAAACAAAATGTAGGGCAGCTGTAATGTGTAAGAACCTCTGTGTCTATATCTGTTTCATAGTATTCCTCTCAGGTCGTCTACATTTTGCAAGATTGTGCTCGCAGACCTTCATTAAACCAGCAGTTAGTAACATTTACTGTCAGTAAAAAAGTTGACAAGGTTGTACATTCAGCTGGTAATCAGGATGTTTAATCAAAAGGCATAGAGTTCAAATTAAAGGTTCAAGCAAGAGGTTGTCCTGATTGACCTTCTTATTCACTATATTGCTGTTTAGTCTGATATGAATAAAAAGGTGTATATCATCACAAATGAGGAACAAAAAAAAGGTATCAGCACCTCAGGTTTAACTGGTTCCAGGAACTCCAAACTGAACTCGTACTGGTTGTCTCCTTTAGCTCCATGACCCTGTGCTGTGGAGCAGTAACATCATTTTAACCATTTGTAGAATATTTTTCACGTAAGTAGCACTTTTCACAAGAGCAGAATTATAACCAAAGAACACTTCACATAAAGGAAACACAAACCTCTGAACTGGAGCGTGTTGTCTTCCATCAAGCGGATATCAACGTTCTGGAAAACAAGAAGCTGCAGATTAAAACTCAGAAAATGGACAAAAAGATCAGGCCAGAATTTAAAAAATTAAGCTTTTATTTATTCAACTTTCTTAATATTTCACAGGAAAAAAGAATAAGGATCAACTAAATGTAGATAAGACAAATATTTACTTTAGAACTAAAACCTTCATCTGTTAAACAGAGCAGAAACAAACGTGATCCAAACTTCATGAAGGTGATGATGTTCTTTTTCTGTTGTTGAGAGGTTTATCAAGTCTACAGCCAATTCAGAAGGTTGTTGTTCTGCAGTGTGTTAATTTGGGTAAATTACTTATGTGCGAAACCTGACAGCAGTTTTTCTGGAAGCCTGTTTCAGCCTTCATTAAGCCATTCTTTAAGAGGGTTGAACTAGATCCGGAACCACCATGAAAGGTCATGCATCTTTTATGAGCTTACTGTCCAACAGATGCAGGATGAAAGGGCTGAATCTGCAGCCGGGTAAGAGAAGCAGAAGATTCAAACAAAGAGCCAATCAGAAGAAATAAATGAAGAACTGAAGAGCTCATTTTAAAA
The DNA here is from genome assembly GCA_036173005.1 of Crenichthys baileyi. Lineage (NCBI taxonomy): Eukaryota > Metazoa > Chordata > Actinopteri > Cyprinodontiformes > Goodeidae > Crenichthys > Crenichthys baileyi. The sequence continues at coordinate 350,039 of JAHHUM010002656.1, forward strand.
CCACATCCTCTGGGACTTGGCTCATCTAAACTGCATTGTCCTCTGACTCTTCTGCAGGGAAGTTTTAAGGGAAAGAGACACCTTAGACTTGCAGGATACCTTTGTGGCCAACTGCTAATTCTTTTATTTCTACTCAATATAAGTTGTTTAATGTAATAAACCCTGCAGCTATTTACAAAATGATTACACTTGTAAACACAGGTATTTGTGGCAGTTTTTTACATTTGAAATGTACAATAAGTATGTACTGGCCGCACCTCATAGACCTAAAGAACTGTTATTAAATCAATTCCATTTATTTGTAGGTGAGCTGAAACATTATCACTAGGAATTTTTCCGTATTTCCTATGCAGGTGTATGTTTCTCAGTCATCCATAGAAATCCGTGTAAATATTTGTGTGTGTGAAAAAGTTTCTTAAACATGGGATACGAATGTTAATTTGACAGAATAAAGTCTAAATAAAAGCCATGAAATCTAAAAACTCACCGTTTCATTGGTCAGTAAACACATCATCAGGTTTAGTGAAACTCGGATAAAGGTTAAGGAAACACCATGATGCATTTATTGGGATACATTTGTACTCCCTTCTGGTCTATTATCTCAAAGTATGAAACCACCACCAGCTCAAATCCATGGTCCGTGTTTTTAACACGTGTAATTTTTGAATTAAAAGAAAGTTTCCACTATTCAGGGTAGCACTACAGAATGCAGCCTGTACTCTTCCAGAACCTGTGGTTCTTATTTTAGAACTTCCCCAGAGCTTCTTAGGTACTTCCCAGGTACTTTCTAAAATTCCTTTAACCAACCACTTACTTCAATGGAAGATACACTGTTACCACTCACCTCATAATATAGCAAAGTTCCTGAAAGTAACCAGATTAAAACATGAAAGTAAATTACAGGTACGTTCCAGGAATGGAACCACAAAGTTCCATAAAAGTTCAATGAGACTTTAAAAAAGTAGCTAGTATCTTGTAAAAAAGTAGCCAATAAGTATGACAAAACTTCCTGGATGCTCCCAAGTGAGTTCAATTTAAAGTTTCAGAAAAGTAAGTTCCAGGAAAGTGCCTAGTAAGTTGCATGACGGTTCACAAAAGTTCAACGAAAGTTCCAAGATTGTTCCTGGAAAGATGTGGATTTGTCCAGTAAGTCTGGAAAATCCCAAAAAGCATTCAGCAGATTCTGGGTAATTAACCCTTAAGTGCCAGAATAGTACAGACTGTATTATTCAGCAGTACGTTTCAAGAAAGTACTTGCTAGGTGGAAGGAAAGCCCCCTACAAGTTCCAAACAAGAACCCTCCAAGTTCTGGGAACGTATGGGCTTTAACATGTAATGATACCTAAATGAAAGTGTGTGTGTCAGAGAGAGAGTCAGAATCAGCTAAAAATCGGCAGTCTATATTGGCCAGCGTTATCTTGATCAGTGCACTTCTTTATACACCTGGAACTTTTATTCCATGGTGAAAACTAGATAAGAGTTTTGGATAGGTAGGTAAGAGAAATCCAGTTGCATTCAACTCAAATACTTTAAATACCTGCTCATATCTGTAGAGGAGTACACAAAATTCCCTAAAATTCAAATTGTTCTGAACACAGCCCAAATCTGTGTGAATCACATTTAAGTGTTTGTTTAGGCACCAAAGCTCTTCTGTTTTCTTTGTCCTAGAGGCAGTCGGGGCTCGTTTTCCCACTTAGTGGGCGTAACCTTCAACGTACTGACGTCACGCGCATGGACCGTTTCAATCTAGCTAACCCGTCACTAGCTTACAGGAGAACTATAAAACAACAGAAAGCAGCACTGAAAACGTTAAATAATGCTAAGTATCTTAATGGCATCCAGGTGCGGTTTGACCACCAGAAAAATCCCATAATTCTATTGGGTGTTGGGACGGACTGTCCTACCGTAGCATCGCTCAGTTCCACCCTAAGAAAGATCTCTCCGTGCCGCTGAGCCCAGTAAACATGAGGAGTCAGGATCTGCATGTCCACGCTGTGTTTTCTGATAACTACACGCCACGAAGAAGGAGGAAATTCATTCAGACTGATCAATGGAAGTCATCATCGAGACTGTCAAACACCACGCACCCACAGAGACAGATGGAGGGTTCGACTTCCGGAAATACATTTTATACAGATTTCAAAGTAAGAGCATCACCAGGCAGCTCTTCTTCCTCTCTCGGTTTTTAACGGCTGGCCCCGTTCAACATGTTGGACTGCTGCCATCTACTGGACGTTAGGGGTTCCTACAATGTCTCGCCAGTTTAATTTTTTCAAGTGTTCCTGCATTTTTTGTTACTTTTATTATTTTTGAATGTAGCACATGTAATTTTTACGAAATCAAAGATGCAATAAGGACGATGTCTTACATTTAAGTTAAATATATTTTTGAATATTACTGATTTTAATATTTTAGCAAGATTTTAAATTGTGATCCATTCAGCAATCATTTTTAGTTTAATTTAGTTTCTGAAGAGTATCTTGGACTTTTATTTTGTATTTTGTGATCCACAGAGAGGTCCTGATGCCAGCTTTAGGAATCTCTGGTGTACACTAGTACCAGTTCTAGAATTTGTGTTTTCTAAAAACACAGATAGGGTTTAATAAAACATTACAGTCAGTCAGTCAGTCAGTCATTTTCTATACTGCTTCTTCCATAGTGGGTCGCGGGGAAGCTGGTGCCTATCTCCAGCAGTCTATGGGCGGGAGGCGGGGTACACCCTGGACAGATTGCCCGTCCATCGCAGGGCTAAAACATAAAATTTATATGTAAATGCATATGCACTGCTAATACATTTAAATGTGATTTTCCATCATTTTGGTGCTTTTCTGAGTATATAGCAAGCTTTTCAGTTTTGTTTTCTGTAAACAATTAGCTAAAGATTACAGATTATTCTTTTCCTTAGTTTGATTATTGACATGAACTTGAAACTTCACATGAAAATGTCTGATCACTATAAAGAAAATAACATTTGAATTAGAAGTTTAGTTTTGTTGCTGTGAAATGGTTAATATTATTAATATTATTATATATTATTTAATACATATTAATATTTAGTTTATATCTATTTGGTTAATTGGATTTTACAATTTTGGCAATAATAAAGCTGTTTTTTATTTTTTAAGATATTTTGTAACATTCTAAAAAATATTTAAAACAAAGTTAAAATTATTCACTTCTTTCAAAATATCATTACGTCTTTCACAGAGAGTTAAAGCAAAAACAAGGTATAAACTTAAAAAAAAAGACAACAATCAGGACTGAGTAGAACCATTTGTTTTTTCCTATTATTTTCCATTTTGTTTGTCTCATAAACAATTCTAGTTTTTCCAGTTCCTTTTGATAATACAGACTCCTAACAATGGATAAACATGGAAATAAAGTCAACATTATTCAGTACTGTATAGCAAACTGGTAAATGAGTAAATTATATTTAGTTTTTTTTATTAAATGATCTGAGCTAAACTTTGATCCTTTAGAAGTGGTCCCAGACAAACCCATACAGTAGCTCATAAGTTAAAATTTTATGAGTATTTCCAAACTGTGGCAATTCATTATGACAAATACTGCTCCTTTTCGCCATATATGGGGTACAGTGCAAACGATTTTGGTCACTGCTAATGCAAGGACTCATGATTTATCTCACATTGGCTTTAAAGCTGATAGTGCTTGGAAAACAATGCACTGAATGTGGACAGAAACTGAAGGGAAAATGCACCAAAAATTGTATTTGTTTCTAAAGAGCCATGAAAAAACATAACTTTGTACCTGAAGTTAAGAACATTTTTAAGCCTAAGTAATGTATATATCAGATTTAAGTGGCTTAGCATTAAAACATATAATATTCATTCAAAAAAAGGTGCCAAGTTCCACCCAAAAACTTATAGAAAATTATTAATCACTTTGAAAGATTGGATTTTGCTTAAGTATAACATGACGATTTGAGGGATGACTCAACTTTTGGGCAGTCCTGTAAGATTCGTCATCATTTCCTAAAATACGCACATCTTATTTCTAACGTATGACAACGCACTTTATATCTCTGTGTCAGCACATGACTTTCATGCAACAATGATTATGTTTGCTTAACTTTAAAGCAACTTTATGGATTCCTAATAATTCCTTTGTGGAAAACTTAAAAAGTAGCATGATAACATTTCATCTAAACAAAAAAAAAACAAAGCAGCACTTACTTCTACTCCTGCAAAAATAATATTATATATTTATTACAGAGGTTATAATGTTATGTGCCATGAGATGATATTTGGCGGGAATATGTACTATATACGAAATAACCTCCAGTTTAATTAGGTAGTTTTCTGCTGCATATAATATTATATCTTTTTTCTGTTTTGCTCTTTTAGAGCAACAAAAGCAGAATAAACAGATATTAGTTTGAGTATATGTTGCAACCAACTGCCAACTTGCTGACTTAATAACAATGACGGACGGGGATTACACCTTAACAATCCATGTTTGTGCTTCCAAACAGCCAACTTCCTCTTTCTTGTTCAAGCAAAACGTGTAGGAAACATTTTTTTCTGTTAGCTGACCAGCAGTGTGCAGCAAAAAGTCGGGGAGGGGCAGTGCTGTTATTCTGTGCTCAGTATTGCCAAAAAAAAAAAAAACTCAATAAGTCCATCACTTTCTCTGACATCTTAAAAATGGACTAAATCGTGGATACGTTGACAGGAAATGCAAGTCGGTCTGAAACTGACCTTTTCAAATCTTGGTATATCTTGATATCTTCTTGTGCCTTGTCAGTTTTTTAAAATTATATTTCCATATTATTCCTTCATTGTTGTAATTGTGTTGTGAATTGGGGCTACATAAATAAAACTGAATAAAGGAATAAAACTAATTTCTTATCTTATAATGAAAGGCACTTTGAACTGTTTAATATAAAAGTTGCCTTGCTTTGTTTTTTTTTCTCAGGATGCCGATAAATCAAATATTTTGTCCATTTCCTGTGAGATGATCGGAGCTTCTTCATGTTTCTATATTAGTTCTCTCAACGATGACAAAGACTGTCGTCACTTTGTTACAATGATTTAAATGGAAGTGGAATTAAAACAAGATCTTCCACAGACACAGCTGCGGTTCCTGAACGCATCATGAGACTAAACTTCCACATTCTGTAAAAATCTAAGGACAAACTACGCTGTTCTTGATCCACTGAAAGCGGAAACCTCACCTTTTCCGCTATGGATTGTTTATCTTTATGACTATCCCGGACTGCAGGCCTGCTGCGGATCGGTAACGCCTCTCGGTTACAAAGTGCAACCTCCCGGAAGATTAGAAAAGCAGTTTTATGTGAAAGTTCGTCAGGTGAAAGCACACTTTTACCGACGAGCAGCTACCAGGAGCTGCTCAGGATTTGACTTTCACACAGTTAGACATAATTCAACAAGCTCGGCTGAAGTTCTAGTTGAGGTGTTTAAATTCAGGTCCCCTAACGATGAAACGAGAAGGTGAAACCACAGCGGAACTGTCCAGAGCTCCGGTTTCCTCTCCGGTCAACACCACAGAGCAGTCAAAGAAGATGAGGGTTATGTACGCCGTGTATATAATCACTGCTCTGGATATTACCTGGATGTTTTTGCAATTGTCTGTTACCCCAGTAAGTATAATTTCCATTATGTCCGACAGGGAAACTGAAAGTTCCGTGATCCCCTTGAAACGCGCACGTTTTGAAGCTGGTAAAGCTTAAACCTAAAGCTTTACAGCTTTATTTAAAATGTACAAGGTTTACCGATATTGTATGGCTCTTTGGATGTTGCTAAGTTTAATCAGATATACATGCTTAATAAAGTGCTAGATTTTATATTTTCTCCTGCTTTGGAAAAAGTACATAACGTACATTTTATGTCCCAGTAGTAAATAATCAGCTGGAATCAACTCTCCATTCCAGTTTAAATAGTGCAGAGTCCTGTGCACCAGTTTCAAATCTCCCCTCATTGTTATTTTCATCTAAAGATTAGACAGACCTCGCTGTAATAATTTAAATTGGTCTTGTTCAACACTTCTGCAGTTTCAGATTTTTTATTTGGACTTTGACTGCTCTTTCACTCATTGCTAGTCCTTGTTCTTGCCTACAGCTGCATCTCAGTAAATTAGAATGACCTCAAAAAGTTTATTTTTCAGTAAATCAATTAAAAAACTGGATCTAATATATTATGTAGATTAATTGCACATAGAGTGATATATTTCAAATCTTAGTTTTTGTTCATTTTAATTATTATGGCTTACAACTAATGAAAACCCCAAATTCAGTTTCTCAGAAAATCTCCATAATACATAAAACTAATAAAATAATAGCCATGTGTGGAAGACTGCTGTCTGCTGTTTTCCAGTCAGCCTTCAATAGGGAGGATGTTAAAGCTGGTTGTAAACAGTGCAGTATCCAAGCATATTAATGTAAAGTTTGGTGGAAGGAAAAGTGTGGTATTAAAAAGTGCACAAGCAGCAAGGATAACCTCAGGTTATTTTAAAATGAAAGAACCATTTCATTTTGAAATCAAGGTCACCTACCCCCGCTGCCAGAAGTACCAGTGCCTGCTTTAAAACCTCTTAAGCCCGACCCCCTGTACTGGGGGCAAAATTTTACTTTTACTATCTTTTACTTTATTTACTGCAAGTTCCATTAGTTAAATACAAATGTGGTATCCCCAAAAATAGTAGACTCTTGGCTAAAAGCTGATATAAACAATTTCTACAAACACCAAAAACAGTTAAAACTAAAGACAATTGAATCAGAAAATTAAACTCCACAAAATGACATAACTGCAAATCTTGGTCTCAGCTGTTCACCACATGGTGATACCATGGTATCATTGTGCTTTATTGGCCAATAAACTAACCTGACCTAAACCCCAGAGAGAATAAATGGAGTGTTGTCAAGAGGAAGATGAGAGACATCAGTGCCAACACTGCAGACGAGCTGAAGGCTGCTATCAAAGCAACCGTAACTCCTCAGCAGAGTCACAGGCTGATTACCTTCATACCACACTGCGTTGATGGAGTAATTAATGCAAAAGGAGCCCAAACTAAGCATTGAGTTTATATAATGTACAGTATATAAACATACTCTACCGGTCAAAAGTTTCAGAACGCTTTTCTCACTTAATGGGTGTCTTTATTTTCATGACTATGTAAATTGTAGATTCTCACCAGAGACAACAAACCTGTGAATGAACACACATGGAATTATGTATTAAACATAAAGTGTAAAATAACTCTAAACATTTTTATATTTCAGATTTTTACAAAATAGCCACCGTTTACTTTGATGACTGCTTTGATCTCTTGGCATTCCCTCCATGAGCTTCATGAGCTGGTCGCCTAAAATAGTTTTCCAAAGAGTCTTGAAAGAACTTCCCAGACGTTCATTGAGAGACGGCCAAAGGTTAATATTTCAGTCATTACAGTAAAGGGCGACGACTTTAAGGATCCTAAAATAAAACATATTTAAAGTTATTTTACAATTTCTGGTTTGCTACATTACTCCATGTGTTCATTCACTGTTTTGATGCCTTCACTGAGAATCTACGTACGATGTAAATAGTCATAAACCTAAAGAAAACCATTAGTAGGGTCGGAGATTCCCTTCCGGATCTCTGAGCCTCCTTTAGGATAGGCTGGAAAGGTTGTGTATTTCCTCAGCATAGTTCCCCGACATGACTTCTGTTGTGAGTTGACGCTATACATTAATAATAATAATAATAATATTTGCTGTTGAAATGACTGCTTGCACTCGTTCTCAGTATAAAATTTCTGGTAGTAAACGACTTTTTATTTTTTTTGTCTACTTTTTAGTCTGATCACTTTCATAATAGATGATATTCATGTAAATAGTTGTTACTTTGTGTGAATATGTACTGTGTGAGTTGTTGAACTTTGTTTCTTTTGTTCTGTATTTCAGTAGTACTCAGGTTAAATGCCACCAGTTATAATTTCACAGTTTTTTTTAGTAAAATACCAGCTGGAGTTATAATTAATGTAAACTGTTTGGTTTAATAGAGACATTTTTGGTGCCTTTGTTTGGTTTATAATGGAGAAATGATTGAAAGAAAAATAAGAAAAATACAATGGTGTGAAAAAGTGTCTGCCTCCTTTCTTTATTCTCATTTCTCTGCATGTTTGTCACACTTAAGTGTTTGAGATCATCAAACAAATTTAAATATTAGTCAAAGACAACACCAGTAAACACAAAATGTGGTTTTTAAATGAAGGTTTTTATTATTAAGAGTGAAAAAAAAATCCAAACCTACATGGCCCTGTGTGAAAATGTGATTGCCCCCTAAACCTAATAACTGGTTGGGCCACCCTTAGCAGCAACAACTGCAATCAAGCAATTGCAATAACTTGCAATGAGCCTTTTACAGCACTGTGGAGTAATTTTGGCCCCTCATCTTTAAAGAATTGTTGTAATTCAGCCACATTGGAGGGTTTTCGAGCATAAACAAACTTTTTAAGATCATGCAACAGCATCTCAATAGGATTCAGGTTAGGACTTTGACTAGGCCACTTTAAAGTCCTCATTTTGATTTTCTTCAGCCATTCCAAGGTGGTCTTGCTGGTGTGTTTTGGATCATGGTCCTGCTGCAGAACCCAAGGTCATTGAGCTTGAGGTCACGAACAGATGGCCGGACATTGTCCTTTAGGATTTTTTTGGTAGACAGCAGAATTCATGGTAACATTTATCACAGCAAGTCCTGAAGCTGCAAACAGCCCCAGACCATCACACTACCACCACCATATTTTACTTTTGGTATGATGTTCTCTTTCTGAAATGCTGTTTTGATTTTACGACAGGTGTAATGGGACACACACCTTCCAAAAAGTTCAACTTTAGTCTCGTCAGGAGTATTCTCCCAAAAGTCTTGGGGGTCATCATGATGTTTTCTGGAAAAACTGAGGCGAGCCTTTAGGACTCTTTTTCACACCTTCCATTGTAGCTCTGGTTGTTTATGTCCTTGTCCTGCTGGACGGTGAACTTCAGCCCAGCCTCATTTTTTTGCAACTTCTAACAGTTTTTTCTTATAGGGTTGTCTTATATTTAGCTTCATCCATCTTCTTATCCTCTTGACTAGCTTCCCTGTTACAGCTACAGAAAGCATCCCCACAGCATGATGCTGCCACCATCACCATGTTTCATAATGGGGATGGTGTGTTCAGGGTGATGTGCTGTTTTACTGTTTTGCACATTGGTGAAAAAGTAACATTTTGGTCTAATCTGACCAGAGCACCTTTTTTCACATTTTTGCTTTGTCCCGTACATTCCTTGTGACACACTGCAAACTAAACTTCTTACTGGTCTCTTCCTGCCACTCTTCCATAAAAGCCAGTTTTATAGAGTCAATGATTAAAAGTTGTTTTGCCAACAGATTTTCCCACCTGAGCTGATGAACTCTGCAGCTTCTCCAGAGTTAGCATGGGCCCTTGGCTGCTTCTCTGATTAACGTTTGCAGTTCTTGCATACACTTTCTATTTTCAAATGATAGATTGAACAGCGCTTTGTGAGATATTCAAAGTACTGAATATTATTTTATAACCTAACCCTCCATATTTCATTGTTGACAACGATCCCCGAAAATATATTGAGGTTTACTGTTTTAATGTGACAAAAGGAAAATGTTTAAGGAGTATTAATACTTTTGCAAGGTGCTGTAATAACAGAGTCTTTCTGTGTTTGATTCCCTGCATTGTAATGTTTGCATTTTCTTAATATCTCCACAGTATTTGGCGAAGAAACTTGGCTTTGACACGCTGTGGTTCGGTTATTTGCAAACTACAGTAGGAGTGATACAGCTAATTGGAGGTCCTGTGTTTGGAAGGTAGACATGAAGTATTGGCAATATGAAAACAGCTACATATTTTTGCACATTGCATTAGATCTCACAGGGCTGTAAGGAATGTTTAATGCTCTTCCAAAAAAAAAAGCATCTGCAGGGTTTTGAATAGCTTCATTTTCTTGGCAGGTTTGGAGATGTCTTTGGGGCACGAGCTGCCTTGTCTCTGGCGTGTGCATCAACCTCAGTTTTTTTTGTGCTTCTGGCCATTGCAGACCATCCCTTCATGCTCTTCATACATAAACTACCTACAATCTTTATGCACGTCCTGCCTGGTGAGCATCAAGCATCCAGTCCTCCTTAGTACTTGTTAAAGGGAAGGTAAATGTTGTCGTATAGTTGTCTGCAGCCATAAAAGTGTGTTTTTGAGCGAAATCGTGTCCACGAACATACAAAATGATTTTCTAAAATGCACAGTGAAAACAAATCATATCTAATTTAATTAAATTTATATTTTTTCTCTGCTAACACATGCAGTTTGGACTGTTTTCATGTTGTTGTCCTGTCTACAGCATGTCAGATGGTCGTCACAGACCTCTCAGAGCCTGAGAAACGGGCCGATGCTTTATCCAAACTGGGTCTGTGTTTTGGGATCGGGATGATCGCTGGCTCCACATTAGGGGGACACCTTAGCACGCACTATGGGTGAGTATAACTGTGCGTGTCAGTGGATTACACATGGATCCCTGGCTTCAGCTCTGGAGAAGGTTTCTGTGCTTTTATCTCCTCAGGGAGAAGTTTACAGCCTGTGTTGGTGCTGCAGGGAGTGCCTTCAGTTTGCTGCTGGTTTTAAGCTTCATCCCAAAGTCTACCAAATCCGAGGCGTCTAGAAGTAGCAGCAAATGTAAGAAAGCATACTTTATGTTCTTAGCTAAATCTGAATCTGGAAAATGCTGTTGCATTCAAGTTCCATGCTTGCAAACAATAAGCAAAAAGGATGATTTTTTTCGTTTTTCATCCAGCTGAGCAGAAATGGAGCCTCGCTTTTCTCTGTCGGGTCAGACAACACCAACTAACAGTCACTGTTCATTTAATCGATTTACCTAAAATCTTTTGTTACTTTGTACCGAAATAATTCTCTAAAACCTTTTAATGATTGTTGATCATTTCTTTAAGTTTTAATCTGAGTTTAATATGGCTAAAAGTCCAGTCCAGACCTAAATCCAACTAAAAGTCTGTGGTGTTCATACCCAGTCCGACTGAAACTGAGATTTTTTTTGGAAGTAAAAATGGCAAAGCATTTCAGTCTCTAGATGTCCAAGTTGAGTCGAGAAGTATCCCAAAAGACTAGCAGCTGTGACTGAAGCAAAAAAAGTGGCTCTGCAAAGTGTTGACTTGGGGGGCAGAATATAAATGCTCACGGCACTTTCCAGATTTTTATTTGTCAAGAAATTAAGAGCAGTTAATCCTTTCACTTCCACTTTGTAGTTATATGCTATTTTGGGTCTTTTACATAAAATCACAACGAAATTCACAGAAGTTTGTGTTTGTAATCTGATAAAATGTGAAAAATGTTCAAGAGGTATTCCATTTATGAGCCATATAAAACTAAATAAAGGAGACTCAATAAGACCTGTGAAATGTGAAAATTATGGAGGTGATTAAACAGACAGATTAAGAGCCAAGTTGTCTTTACACTTGCTCAGTTTTCCAGCTATGCATGATGCCTGTAGAGTGAACTGCAGGGCACTGAGCACACATCCCTGAGCGACACCTGTGCTTGGTTTAATAGAACAATTACTTGCGCTGCAAACATGTTCTGTCTGATGTTTATCTGATAGGAAGTCCAATATCTAGTTTTTGAGTATTTTCAGTGACTGCGGACGTACAACGACTTCCAACCGACTTCTTCCCTTCCTGTTCCCCCCCGTCACCCAATAACCTAAAGAGTTGAATAAGGACCCTTCTTATCGCTAGAATAGCATCAAAATAAGGCGTTCTAGGTATTTGCAGAGGACCTCAAGATGTAACTCTGAAGGAAAATGAAAACCAATGTGTTATTGCTAACGGGCAATCATGACACATTAGTGAAGTTGCATACACTCCCCCGCGAATGTACGCCGAAAGGGAAACATAAGAGAGATCTACTGCATGATAATCACATAGCCAGTGTGTGGATGCTTCCCCACCCCCCCCGTTTTTTTCTCCCCCCCCCCCCCCCCCCCCTCCCCAAGAGCTTCTGACAAACAGCCAGCGGCTGAGCGAGGGAGGACAGCAAGGACTATTTTTTGAGCTCTTATTCTCTAAAGGGAAATGGATGGCTCACATCAGAGCTATGACTCTGTTGTAAGTTAGCAACTCTGTACTAAAGACAAAAACCTAGGACTTCATTCTTGTCTCTTCTATTAATGATTGAGGAATAAGCTGTTCTTGGCTTGGTGTGAAGTGTCTTTTATTAAACAGTAGGCTATTTTTCCAGATTAAGTAGGAATCTTCGTAGGGTGCTAGTAGACGCCATTTTCTCTCCATTTTCTAACATTGTGCTTTAAAGTACGCCACGCTATGAAGTTAAACCAGGCAGCCAGCCTCCTATGAATAATTACATTGTTTTGCAAGGGTGGCTGCATTTTATAATGTACCACGCAATGATGAAAGTAACACTATGAAACAAGAGATATCAATTTGGTGAAGGGTTTTTTTTCTGGCAGAAGAACAAACAGAATATTGCCCTCACTGTGCTTTTTCAGGATAATAGGAGATTAAAAGTGGAATCGATTCGTTTAAAGGTTTGTTACAGCATCGTCTGATAATGATCTTACTATAATGAACTTTTGGGTATGACTTTAAATTTTTTTGTTTCTAAATTCAGAAAAAGAAAGACAGAAGTTGTCGTCTTTGGACCGGAGTAGGTCTTTAAAAAAAAGAAGGAAACCTGCAGAGATCTTGATTGTTTCCCATATGTTCCTAACAGAGCACTTCGTTCTCAGGACTGGTTTTATATTTTTTGGATTACAATCCGGCGTGTAGCACCCGAACATCCCTATCAGACAGGCTTCTTCGTGCGTCACAGTTAATCCTGTTGGATTGTGGTTCGTCCTTCTCGGTGTATGCTGACATTACCCTGGATACTTGTGTTCTTGTTAACATCACAAAGACTTGCTGTCTTGGTCACAGATGCGCCAGCAAGACGGGACCAACAATTGTCCTTTTTTTGGACTTTGGTATGTCACCCATAATGTTGTGGCATTTCAATATTTTGAGCCAAAACTGTGAATCTTACCCCTGCTAATTGAACCTTCACACTCTGCTCTTACTCGGTTGCAATGTGCAATCAAATGAAGACTGGCTACCAGCTGGTCCAATTTAGCCATGAAACCCCCCACACTAAAATGACAGGTGTTTCAGTTCATTGTCCAACCCCTTGGGTTTTATGCTCCAATAGGTAAAATTATCAGGAACAGCATAATGAATAATAAAATTTTCACTGTTACGCTGATGATACTCAGGCTTTATTTATCCATGAATCCTGATGAGCCCAACCAGTAGATAGTAGACATATAAACTTAGGATGACCTTTAAATTTTCTCGCTCTCTAATTTCAGACCCAAGACAGAAGTTGTCGTCTTTGGACTGGAGTCTTTAAAAAAAGCGAAACTGTTAGTCAATCACTTAAACCTGGGATGGCATTAATTGTACCTTTTCCGATAATAAAGTAAAAAACCTTGGGTGTTATTCTTGAATCCAGGACATGTCATTTAAATCCCAGATAAACAGGTGTTTTCTAGGATGTTCCTCTCTTCACAAAATGCCAGTTAAAAGCCTTGTCAGCTGATTCAAAAATGCATGCAGCAAGAAGTTCTGATGAAATTTAAAAAAAGAGATTATATGTCCACTATTTTAGCTTCCATTAATTGTCTCCCGTTAAATCAGAATATAATTTAAAATCTCCTACTCGCATCATAAAAGCCTTATGATCAGCTCCATCCTTACATCAGAGATCTGATGTCCATATGTTTTCTAACAGAGCACTTCATTCTCAGACGAGGTTATTGCGTGGTTCCTGTAGAGTCTCTAGAAGTAGAATGGGCGAGGCCGATCCTAGTTATCAGGCTCCTCTCCTGTGGAACCAGCTCCCGGTTTTGTCTCCGCTGAGGCTGACACACTGTCTTACTTTTAAGGCTAGGCTTAAAACAACTTTCCTTTTTGATAAAGGCTTATAGCAGAGTGGTTTAGTGATCAGGCAGGGAGAGCCTTCCTCCCTCCCTGTTGGATGGAGTAAGGGGGGAGTCAGATTAGCCTGAACCGGCTCCGTTATGGTTGAGGTGCAAACCCACCCTCCACTTTCTGATACCTGTATGACCCCTTCTTCTTTTTCCCAATGGTATAACAGTCTGACAGAGAGAGGTATCCCAATCCTGTGTGGTTTTAGTTAAACAATGCCACCATCAGTGGGACCCTTTGTGGGGTGCCTTGAAAACCGATTGTTGTAAGTAAGCGCCCGTCTAATAAATAATCTGAATGAAACTTTCTGTGTAGTTATGCATGCTAGAGACCTTAGGCTGCTGGAGGAACATAATGAGAACTTTCACCCTTCTCGCTACCTTCTCACCATACTCTCCAATTTTGCATTTATTTGAGTTATTTCAGCTTTAACTTTGTTCTATCTTTTTTCTCCTAGAATGCTACACCTCTGCCCTGACCTGTGTCCTACCTGTGAACCTTTCTGGAGAGGGGGAATCGTCCGAGCTTCTTGGCAACAATTTAATTGCTCACCCTCTACCGATGATCAACATTGCCCTTGTTAATTCCCCCGTGTTTAACCCTTTCCTCTCTCTAGACATGGCGATGTTTTGGAATGAGCTGTTTTAAAAACTTGTAACTAACTCTATGTGCTCTCTTTCAGACTCTAACCTTGAAAATGGCTCAGAGTTTATCTGCTTCTTTCTTCTAGGTGGAAACACCTAACTAAAGGTGCTACATCCATTAAAATTTAACTTTTCGTTCACATAGAAATTTACTACCGCTGGATCCGGGCTTCTTTGTTTCTTTGTGTCTTTCCTGCTCTGTTCTCTCCAACCCCGGTCGGTCGTGGCAGATGCTCGCTCACAACACGAAGCCTGGTTCTGCTGGAGGTTTCTTCTGTTAAAAGGGAGTATTTCCTTCCTCCATGTCTCTACATGAATGCTCAGTATGAGGATTGCTGCAAAGTCAACGCCAGGGACTGTCCACTGTCTTACATGCTCATCCCGGGGAGGAGGGAAATGCTGGAAGTCACTGACTGCACCTGCTGGGTTTCCTTACGACAGAAAAAACATTTTATCCAAAATTTGAATAAAAAAATGAATCTGCGCATTTTTTTCAATGATTGGATTTTATTTGGAAAAAATGTTGTACCGACTTTTTTGAAGTGCCTTTTAGCAACGTGTTGTGAATTGGCGCTTTATAAAATAAACTGAATTGAATTGAATTGAATGATACTAGTGGAACTTTTGCAAAATATGCCACACAAAAAGCAGCAGCTGTGAACATTTTTACAAAAGATCTGGTATATAAAGAGAATAATTAGTGTGATGGAAAAAAGGCACCATAGTCTGCTGCAAATGTTGCAAAACTTTTCCGGATTCAAACGCCTGGAACTATGTTTTCTCTCAGCATGAATACCTCTGAGACCTAATCATTATCCTGGAACCTGATTTTTTGTTTGGTATGAGTGGGGACTAAAAATTTTGGGGATGAAACACAGGGGAGCCTCCCCTGACTTTTCTGAGAAAATGTCACAAACGGGAAAAACAGAGGGGTGGATGTAACCGGGCTCCGATTGGTAAACAGTTCTTGGAATCATTAATCTGAGTTAAAGGATGTGGGGAGTTAGCTTTAAATATCTGAACCTGGGGCATTCGGGTTTTTTGTTCCTCTTGTGTCATTTTCAATTAAAAAATTACTACAAAATTTTTTTAACCCAGACTAATCTCTTAAATTTGGGGAAAGGTCCTTGAAAAGGTTGAAAATTCCCAGTTATTTTTTTTAAGCAAAATCAGTAGATGAATCCTTAGGTTTACTGTGACTTTTTCCCTTAAACTATTTAAAAATAGAGACACTATAGACCCAAAAACCCCATTAAAACATAATTTTGAAGTTGAAAGGCTTATTTTTTCAAAATTAATTGCGATCAAAAAAAACTGGAAAAGTGCGGTGGGGGGATTCCTTTTTTTTTGCTACATTGTGTCCTAGTCTTAAAAACCAAAGCTTTGCTGGGTTACAACTGTAAGTTTTTCAAAAGGAAAGGAGAGCCTTTCATAAACGACTATTTTTCTAAGTACTGCCACAGATGTTCAATTGAATTAAGGATTCCTTTGCAGGCCATTCTAACACGGGAAAAGGCTTTTTATCTAAACCCCTTACTTGTAGCCTCTTTTCGTATTTTTAGATTGTCCTGCTGGAAGGTTAGCATCCACCCCACTCTCAAGACCTCTAGGCCTTAAGCAGGATTTCTTCCAGGATTGTCCTGGATCTAGCTTCTATCTATCTTCCTATCAATCTTGCTGGAAAGAAAAGCATCTCTGGACTCATCTGACCAGAATGCATTCTTCCATGTTTTTTTTAAATGGTTTTTTTGGGGAAATGCTAACAGGAAAATTTCTGGCTTTTTTTTTTACAATTTTTTTTGGGTTTTTTTTTGGTCACTCTTCCATAAAGAACAGATTTATGCCCGACTAAAAGTTCTCCTGACAAAGGATTCTCCCACCTGAGCCTTGGATCCCTTTTCTGTTTGTGAAGAAGTGAAGAAGGTTGCACATGAATAAATGACACATTTTTCAGATTTTCATTGGTAAGCGTTTAGATGCATCCCTGCTCCAACACACCTCAATCAAATGGCTCAATTTCCTCATCTGCTGTCAATCACCTCTGCAGAGACCTAGTAACGAGCCATTCAATTCATTGTCTTTCGCTGTCTGTCCTATGCTTCCCAACAAAATCTCACTTTCAGGTTTTGTGAATATTTTCTAAAGAGTTAAGCACATAAAATTAAGAATTTCATATTGGAAACTTACATTTCATAAACGACATTTAAAACAACTGTTTAAAAAGACACATAACCTTTTTTATCTCAATATTTGACATGAAATCAGACCAAACCTTTCTTGTTAGATTTCCCTTTTCTATTTTTTAAATTCCAGAATAATGGAACACACAATTTCAGAAGTTTGCTTGTACCAAAAAACTGGGCAGTTTTCCATATTAAAAGGGACATATGATGCTTTTAAATCCTTTCTTTTCGAGCTTAAGCCATCCAGTTGTGGTCTATATAAAGTGGAACTGCAATGCTTTGGTCTGAACTCCTTGTTCTTGTAGCTCCACAGGCTCCTCTTTTACCTTTTCTGTCTGTCTGAGAGCAACTGTTTTGGTGCCGTCTCTTTAAATGCTATTGAAGCACTTCACACCCTGCCCGCTCCAGGTCAAAGAGCGTTACACTCCACCCCGTTTGGCCATTTTTGTAGTCTGATAACAGGGATAAAATTATCTAGCGGCACAGAAACAAGACAAAAATTGGTTAAAAAAAATGTAATACTATTCAAAACATGCATTACGCTTCTGTCCTCAAGGAGCTAAAAGCAGCACCACAGCACTAATATAAGCAGAAGACACAATGCTGCTGCTATCAGAACAATGGACAGGACGTCATATTAACTTACAATAAATTCATATAAAATAAAGTTTGCTGTCATTTCAGCGTTATTAGCAGCTTACCGCTTCGCTGTGTCCATCGATTCCATAGACAGAAGGAACTGAGCCCTTAATCAGATTAAGTCTTTCAGCAAATCCTTCTTGATACTGGTGGAGGTTGCTGAAGAACTCGTCCTTGAAGTGGAGGAAATAGGAATTTCCCCACCGATGTGGGAACATTTCCATGAAAAATAAAATTAAACCAGGCACTTTGAAGAGGTTCTGATGCTGGGGGATGGTGTAATTAATTGTGTGGGTTAATACACCCAATAACGCAACATTTGGGCTTATCCACCTGAAGCTTTAGCATACTTTTGCTTGGACTAAAAAATCACAGCGAGAAATAAAAATGGCGGAATTGTTCAACAGGAAGTCTGTGACCTTGTTTAGCTGTTCTGCAGTAAATGCTATGATGTAACAGTTCAAATAATGTAACAGAGAAAACTGAACGGATTGAAGAATATGAAGATATCTCCGCAACACCTGCACAGACTAAAGTCAACTTATCTGCACTCCTACAGGCTCCAAGTACCCGACAAAAGTTATTTAAGGGCTAAAAAGCTGATTTTGCATTAAATGTCCCCTTTAAACTGTTTTGATATTTATCAGAATGTGGTTTCAGCTTAAGTTTTACCCGTTTTAAAACTAACTAAAAGGACAAATTACAATAATTAATAATACATTAACAATACCTAGTGACCTTTTTTATTGTTATTGTCTTAAACTAAACACTGAATTCCTATAGGAATTGCTGGGCTTTATTGATTAAAAATTACGCTTTCTCAACTAGCAATATATTGACATACAAATCCCATTTGCAGTACTGTTTAAAAGTGCAAATATGTTTGAGTACAACTAGAAAATAGTACAAATCAAAACTATTGTTTGCAATCCATCTCCAACCTGTAAAAAGGCTTAAATAATGACGGCATCATGTATTGTCTGTCTTTATCATTGTTATGCTCGTTTTCTGGTTCTCAATAAAGAATTGAAATAGTTTTTTTGCTCAGCACCATTTGGAGACACACGTGTGGATGTATTTTAGGGCTACACCTCATCATGGAAAACTCAAAAGACACCAAACATGTTTTGGTACAAAATGTGTGAATCAACCCTAGAAGAAAAGCAAAAGACCTTGCGAAGATACTGGCTGAAGCTGGTAAGTGTCAGTTTCCACAGTGAAACTAGTCCTGTACCAACATGGTCACTCAGCTAGGATGAAGCCATTACTCCAAAAGCAACTTAAAAGCCAGATTACAGTTGGTAAATGCACTCAGGGACAAAGACGTTAATGTTGGAGACATGTCCTGTTGTCTGATGAAGCTAAAATTGTGGTCTAAATGACCATTGTTATATTTGCAGGAAAAAGCTAGCAAGCCTGAGAACACCATCCCCACTGTGAAGTACGGGGGTGGCAGCATCATGTTGTAGGGGTGTTCGGCTGCAGGAATGAATGGGGAAGTTCACAAAGTAGATGGCATCATGTGGAAAGATCATTATGTAGAAATATTGAAGCAACATCATATGACTTCAGCCAGGAAGTTAATGCTTGGAGACAATTGGGTCTTCTAATTGGACACAAACCCTAAGCATAACACAAAATTACTTACAACAAAGTCAACAACGCCATTGTTTTGAAGTGGCCATCACAAAGCCCTGTTCCATAGAAAATTTGTGTGCAAAGCTGGAAAGGTTAGTGGGATCTAAGTGGCCCAGGAGGAATGGGCCAAACGTCCAGTAAACTATTATGAAAAGTATGTGGAAGGAAACCCGAAATGCTTGACCCATGTCATAAAGGGTAAAAGGCAATTCAACCAATACGTTCCCTTTTTAATCTGGCATTTAAAATTAAGAAATGATTTTGGTAATCCTAACTGACCTATACCAGGTAAAGTCCAGTCTGATTTTATGTTAAAATGTGGAAAAAACGGTTTTAGTGCCTTTTATACAGTGTATGAAAATATCTGGTCTCAATCAGCAATGGGTCTGATTAGGATCAGCAGCACCAAAATACATTGTGTTCATTTTTTACCAGTGCATCAGAATTTATTTCATAACCCTAAAGTTTTTGCCAGTTTCAGTTTGAAATCCTGTGATAGTAAACCCTTGATGTGAATTAATCAACAGTTGGTTGCTGGAAGGAAGCATTTAAGAAAGGGTTGACTCTGTTTCAAAGACATGATGTTGATGGATAATGTTTACAGTTGGCACTATTTGCTGGAGAAACTCTTCTTTAATATGGTAATTAGAGTTTCCCCAATAAATATTTTTACTAAGATTACGATTTCTGCAGCAGAGTTGTTTAACTCTTTATGTTCTTCATGTGTTGTGCAGATACAGGTGACATCGTGGCTATCATGATCCCGGAACCCAAAGGTCATGAGATTATGACTTTGCTGGAGCGGCGCTTTGTGGTGGTGATGCACATCAGTGTTGGAACCCGCAACCTGCAGAAATATGTGAGCAGAACATCTGTGGTGTTCGTCTCCATCTCCTTCATTGTCCTCATGATCATCTCACTCGCCTGGCTCGTGTTCTACTACATCCAGAGGTTCCGCTACGCTAATGCACGAGACCGCAACCAGGTATGACTGACCACAATAGCTCTGAGTATGCATCCTGAGTACTAGTTTCTTTTATCTCATTTGGCCCAGAGATGTTTTTGCTCGCAGCTGATCTGAAAGGCTGTGATGAACAATGAGGTTCTTTTACACAAATGGCAAAGGTGAATTTATAAGAACTCTTTAATGGTTTTATTCTTAATTAAGAAATGGAAATAAATTTGTTACAGTTCCTAGTTTATAGATCTGCCTTTCAAATGTATGAAATGGGTGTACCACAAGGATCTATTGAAGGACCACTCCCCTTCTACTCATATATTAATGCATTTCCTGACAGTTATAAAGATGTTTAGTGCCAAATGTATTCAGATGATAATAATAAATGTAACTGCAAAAAACATTAACAGAATCCTGCAAGTACGGATGATGGAAATCTCACAACTGTTTAAGAAGCATTTCCTGTCGTTCGTTTGCATCCAAACTGTCTCAGTTTGTTATGTGATCAGATGCAAAGTCAATAATTTTATTGTGGTAATTGATCAGAAGAAAATAATAAAGGTAGGTGAGTTCAAATGTCTGGGTGTTTTTTGGATTCCCAACTGATTTTAGAAGAGAATGTATTTTAAAAATAAAAATTGTATCTTTGTTCCTTTCGTCTGATGAGATCAGATCATGTTTGCCTATAAATGCTGCCAAATTATAATTCCATGCTCATTCATTATTACACATTTCTTCTACAAAAAAGCTTCAGGTGTTTTAGATCATAACCTAACGAAGTGGGATTATTGCAAAATCTAGAAAAAGTAAACTCTTCTAAACTTTGAGAGTTTGATACACGTGTCTATTCTAAAAGTATTTTTTAAATAAAAAAATTAATTTAAAGCCAACCAAAGCATGAGTTATGACAAGGAGAGGTGTACACAGAGAATGTAGTTGGGTTAGATGGAAAACATCTGTTCATCATTGGAAGAACCCCAGATGTGGAAGAGTTTAGCACCAGTAACTCTTTTTAAAAGCCTAACCAGGGGTGACAGGGTCTATGGGCAGGACAACATGGTTTTCTTTTTATGTAAAATGTTTAATGGTATTTACCTGTTTAAATTTTAAATAAAGTAATAGATTTTACATATGGCCACAACTGAATAGGTTACATTACTAGTTAGTATTGTATCTCTCATCTCCAGCTGCTACTGAGTTTTGTCAAGTCTGATTTCTCTTTAAGAACCGTCGTTTCTATTCTAGCCTTCCTGTGTTGAGTGTTCATTATTATTTATAGTTGGAGAAGAAGAGACATCTCACTGTGCGGTTAGCGTAGTTGTAAGTGTATTCTCTCGAGAATGTAGATCTTTACATACACTAAGATTTTTTGAAAGGGAAGCTATCAATATCAACTCCAAAATGTTTAATGGCCAACAAAGTTTTGAAGCTGAAATGGATAAAACAGAGCACCATTGCTGTAATACATTTAGCTTTCCTGTTATCTGCTAAAGTCAGCTCCAGGTTAATTTGCTCCAATTCAACAAAACATATACAAAGATGTGGAGAATTGATGTTCTCAGGCAGATGGCTTTTTCTCATACCCCAAATAAAACATTCTATACCATGTTTAATTATTTTGCACTTTAAAAAAACAACACATGGTTGACCAAAGTGCTTCACAACACGTAAAACAAGACAGAGATAAAAACAATTATAATCCCAAAGACACTAATGTAGCACAATCAAACCTAGAAATAGAATAATAGAATCAATGTCAGACTCATTGTGTTAAAAAGCAAAGAATAACCGTGTTTTCAAGTGAGATTTAAAAAGGAATCACCACCAACATCTGGTCAGCTGACCCGAGGAAGGAAATGGGATGCAGGGGCGCAGCATTGGGACAAAAAGGGGCGGAATAGAGTGAGCATCACACAACTTGAAGGGGAAATAATTTTGCCAGTCGTCTGTATATAAATTAAATTAAATCCCATATAACAAATTGGGCAAATGAAGAAGCACAATGACCAGCTGTCCCAGAAGTTTTGCTTTCTGTTGTAGCACCCTGAATGACCTGCCTCCATTTAAAAACATGTCAACTTTTTCCTCTCCTGACTTCAGTTTAATCGCCTCCCAGAGACTGAATATAGCTAACTCTGAGTCATCTTCTCTCAGTAAAAACTTCCACCCTGAAAAGCGTTGTTACTGCAGCTTGGTGCTGCTACTTATTTTATGATCATTCTTTATGATCATTCCATGATTGGAGAATATTTTTTAGTTGCTGAACGGCCTATCACACGGCAGATCAAGCTGAAGTTTGTCTGATTCTGCTCATCGTCTAATTGCATCTTGAATAAAAATACAAACATCTGCCATAGTTATCTAAAAAGTAAATGTCGTTTTTGTCCCTTTAATGCCTGGCTTCTATCTTAAGTTTCATGTTGAAATTCTAGTTTGTTGATCTTGCTATGATGTAGAGGTCGTGTTTTTTTTTTAGCGTTATACTTTTAGCATTGATGCAGTTTTTTTTTAATGCAACACTTTTAAGTGTACAGTGGTCTCCTCTGAGAACAGATGAACATGTGAAGCTTACTTTAAAACTCTTAACTGTGGATTTGTTTACCTTTATAGAGGTCAAAGTACCTTCTATTAGCTGCAAATCTTACTCAAACAAATCAGTGAGATGTTAGTAACTTAATTTGGTGTTTTTTTCAAACAGTTGTCACAGAAAGATGCCACTGACCATTTCAGTGTAAAGGTTTTGTGAGTTTGCTTTTCTGCCTGCAGAGGCGTTTGGGAGATGCTGCTAAAAAGGCCATCAGTAAGCTTCAAGTACGCACTTTAAAGAAAGGAGACAAGGTAAGTCAGATTCCTCATATGTATTTAAAACCATGTGCTTTTCTGCTGATGATTTTTACAACCTTTGTTGACTGGCTTTGTTTTGATGGTGATGTTTGTCAGAATCTGATAAAATTATTACCAGTATCTTGACCTATCTTGTTGAGATCTCTGCTGTTGGATTGAACTGGATAAATATTTTGGATATGTTGGGTCCACACACTGTTTCTGGGCAATCTTTGTGAGCAATGTTCCACGCAATCAAAATCATAGCCATTAAACATCATTAAACCAGATCAATGACTAACATTTGTCTGATATGTGGGTTTACTTTGCACTGTAGATAAACAAATTTGAAAAACAGTTAAGCATCTTTTGGCTAAAGACAAATTGTGTAGAGGATCAAAAGGACCTCATTTTACAAAGGTATCAGTCAGGAGAAGGATAATAAAAATCCTTGCCGTAAATATTGTGTATCATGTCAAAGTGAAATCATTAATCAATATTTGGATAAAATGTGGAACAACACTGATATGACTAAAGCTGGACATTTCAATATATGGTCGGTTCTGGTACATGTGGTAACCGACTCCTGTATTCTCCATATGTTTGGACAGTAAGGAGCAGGGCTGAGAGATGTTTCCAGAATAAATCTAGGCCTGGGTAAAATCTCCTAAAAACTATGTCGAAGAATATATCATGGTCCAATAAAGCCAAACTTAAACTTTTGACTACAATATCAAGGTACTGTATGTTTAGCAGCAAACACGGCACATCACCAAAAGAACACCATGGGCCCTCTGAAACATGGTGATAGCTGCATCATGACCTGGGTTAATTTTCTTTTGATAGAACTGGAGCAGTGGTTTCCAGGGTCAATTATTGTCCAATCCTGCACAGTTTAGATCTTTACCTGTTTCAACACACCTGAATCAGATGATGGCAGCTGCTTGAAAGCTGAAGATATAAGGGATTTTTTTTCCAGTATCTCTGAGAGCTAAAGCATACATCCAAATCAACAGAAGAATGGCTTGACCAGAGGAAAATCAAACTTTTGGAATTGCATAGCGATAACCTAGAATTAAATCTGACAGAAAATCGGTGGACTCACCTCTGGATGTCCTTACAGTGTGATAGATTTAGAGACGTGTTGCAAGCCAGAGTGGACAAATACTGCAACGTCAAGATGCGGCGAGATTATACACTCCCACCAAAGAAGACTGAATGCTGAAATAGAAGTGCTTCAACAAAGTATTAGTAAGGATGTGCATACTTATGCAAACAGGTTGTAGTTTTTCTTATTTTGTTTGATATTTTTTTCTTCAAACTGTTTTATTTGCTGTACAGGAGAATCGTCTCCTTAGGAAGGAAAAAGTTTAGAAATTGTTTATCGTGGTCTCTTCTTTTTTTACCTAAAATGTCACCAAAACCTGGTATTTTTACCAGGAGTACGCACACTGCTTTTACCCAGTGTGTTATTCTTTAATTGAAAATGTTGGAATTCATCCTCCTTTTGGTGTCCTGTTTCTGTTTAAGGAAACTGAACCCGACTTTGACAACTGTGCAGTTTGCATTGAATGTTACAAACCTAATGATGTTGTGGGAATTTCCCCCAGGTGAGGTTTTTTTTGGGGGCTAAAAAAGCCTTACTTTAAATTTTTTTTACCCCTGGGGACCGACCGCCAGCCTTGGGTTTCCCCCGTGTATCTTGTTTAAACTGAGTATTTTTTTATCTTGCCCTTTGGCAAAACAGTTTTTCCCCCTAAAACTGGAAGGGGGTCCGTGGCCCCGCAAAAAAAGAACGGCCCATGTGCAAAATAAACATCCTAAAAGCCCTGGGAATCCCAGTAAGCCTCTTTTTTTTTTTGTCTATTTAATTATATAACCCATCACTAAATTATCATCTTATTTCTTATTTAAAGGCTGATAAGATGCTAAAGATATTTTTTGATGTGTTCCAGTTCAGCGCTGACTGCACAAATGAGACTCCTCCAGATTACGAGACGAGTATTGGGGGTCCTCTGACCAATCCCATCAGTGCTGCAAGTGACATCACAGTTAACGAGAGCTCAGTGGTGCTGGATCCTGCAGGAAGGGTGATAGACCTGCATCAGCTCCATCATTACCAGGAAACAGCATCCCATGCAGGACAGAGCCACCCTGTTGTAAGCTGTACGTACATTGGTTACAATCAGCATGTCAGCGTGGAAATGTTTTCATCTCACATAGCCTGAATGACGACCTGAACTCATCATGACTCTGAGTAATAATGGGGTTTATACCTGAAAATGTCAGGGATTTGAAAGAAATAGTTTTTGCTGCCACCAAGTGGCCAAAATGGTCAATAGCAAGCTGTGATGGAGACAAATATTTAAATATTTGATTGCTGAATATACAGATCCAGTCAGAAGTTTGAATCCACACATCGTGGAGAGAAATGTTCTATTAATATTTGGTTTGTGATAGTGAAGCATTATTTTTCTAGGTTGCAATGATTGTATAACATAAAACTAAATAATTTTAACAGCAAGCTTTGGAGGTAAAAGTTTGAAGTGATTGGGTATTTTCTCTGGTCTACACAGCATTACATACAGGCTATAATATATACATATGTACCACTACATTTTTTAATAAGTGTTGCTGAAAAGTCAATTTTAACTGGACAGCCCCAGTGATCATGAATGATGACAGGTAGTTTCTGTTTGGCAACATTGGGAGGATTTGTTTGGTAATACTGGACAACACTGGATGGACCAATTCTTACAACAGTGAGGAAGTGCTAGGAGTTCAGAGAAGACCTAAGAAGGAGAATTTTAATTTACAACAATTAGAAAAATCTTTTGGAGTCATTTCCAAAAATGTGCAGATTCCAAGATAATCAGTGCAGACAACTGCGATTAAGTACAAGTTATTTATTTGTCACCACTTTGCAAAGATCCTGTAGAAGACCCAAACTGCTTTGCTCAGAGGACCTTTGGCCTAATATTAGTGGTCAAGAGGGGTCAAATATCCTGCCTGAATTCTGAAAAAGAGCCTTTCAAATAAATCACTCAAAGCTCCAGATTAATTTTCCATGCCCATGATGAGTGGATGCAAATTTCTAACTTCATCTCCATATACACAATGAAATAACTGTTTACTCCCGTTTGTTTTGTCCTTCAGGTGAGAACCAGCCTCCGATGAGCAGCGATTCAGACACATCTGCTATCATGAGCGTTGATGCCAGCATGTCGGAAGCAGACTTTCCTTTGGAGCAGGAGCGCCATGACGCAAAGTACAGGGATAATCCATGTTGAGAAGACATTTTGCACAAAAGCAGGACTGAGGGATTGACAGATTATTCCTGTCTGGGGTTAAAGAAGATCACAAAATAGTCAGTTCTGTTGGACTGACTATAAACATCTTTTCTCCAGAAATGTTGTCGTGTTGCTTGTTGTATTTTATGGAGACCAGAACAATGAGTAACAGCTCTCACATTGTAGAGCCTCACAGAGTGGCTTCACGTGCTTTAGAGGCAGACTGTGATGATGATAATGATTGGGGTGGAGACTGGAGGCAACCTGATCCTCCTGCTGGACACAACATGGCCTCCCCAATGTATGGGTTTAGCTTCAGTCAGCATGACATTGTCAAGGTTACTGCCAACAACATACAGTGCACACTTAGCACTGTCCATTTTCCGTCCAAGCAGCCAGTGGTTCTTGTAATCTTTGAGTGGATCAAAAGTTCTCCAGACTTTATCTAAAGGTCTTTTAAAGCTTTTTCACTCATTTTCTGATGAGGCATCTTTCAGGTCTCTGCATTTTCCTATTCTTTGAAGACATGCAGTTAACATACTGTTCATTACTGTAAATATTTTTAGGCCAGACGATTCTTCCTTTATCTGTCTGTTTTTCTAAATTTTAAAAACACACTGCACATTATGCATTATGGTGATGTACCATCTAGAAAACCCAGCTAGAATGTTAAGGAAAATTTAGTACCTTCAGAAACGCTGGAGAACTACTATTTAATGACGCATTTGAAGGTTGCAAGGTCTGGAAAGAAAGAAATTGACAGTGATTGAAGACTTTTGCACAGTTGTGTAGTTCATATACAGTGCCTTGCGAAAGTACTCGGCCCCCTTGAACTTTTCAACCTCTTGCCACATTTCAGACTTCAAACATAAAGATATAAAATTCAAATTTTTTGTGAAGAATCAACAAGTGGGACACAATCGTGAAGTGGAATGAAATTTATTGGATGTGTCAAACTTGTTTAACAAATAAAAAACTGAAAAGTGGGGCGTGCAATATTATTCGGCCCCCTTGCGTTAATACTTTGTAGCGCCGACCTTTGCTGCAATTACAGCTGCAAGTCGCTTGGGGTATGTCTCTTATCAGTTTTGCAGATAGAGAGACTGAAATTCTTGCCCGTTCTTCCTTGCAAAACAGCTCGAGCTCAGTGAGGTTGGATGGAGAGCGTTCGTGAACAGCAGTCTTCAGCTCTTTCCACAGATTCTCGATTGGATTCAGGTCTGGACTTTGACTTGGCCATTCCAACACCTGGATACGTTTATTTGTGAACCATTCCATTGTAGATTTGGCTTTATGTTTTGGATCATAGATAAATCTCCGTCCCAGTCTCAGGTCTCTTGCAGACTCCAACAGGTTTTCTTCCACAGTGGTCCTGTATTTGGCCCCATCCATCTTCCCATCAATTTTGACCATCTTCCCTGTCCCTGCTGACGAAAAGCAGGCCCAAACCATGATGCTGCCACCACCATGTCTGAGAGTGGGGATGGTGTGTTCAGGGTGATGAGCTGTGTTGCTTTTAGGCCAAACATATCGTTTTGCATTGTGGCCAAACAGTTCGATTTTGGTTTCATCTGACCAGAGCACCTTCTTCCACATGTTTGGTGTGTCTCCCAGGTGGCTTGTGGCAAACTTTAAACGAGAGTTTTTATGGATTTCTTTGAGAAATGGCTTTCTTCTTGCAACACTCTTCCATAAAGGCCAGATTTGTGCAGTGTACGACTGATTGTTGTCCTATGGACAGACTCTCCCACCTCAGCTGTAGATCTCTGCAGTTCATCCAGAGTGATCATGGGCCTCTTGGCTGCATCTCTGATCAGTCTTCTCCTTGTTCGAGATGAAAGTTTAGAGGGACGGCCGGGTCTTGGTAGATTTGCGGTGGTCTGATACTCCTTCCATTTCAATATGATTGCTTACACAGTGCTCCTTGGGATGTTTAAAGCTTGGGAAATCTCTTTATATCCAAATGCGTCTTTAAACTTCTCCACAACAGTATCTCGGACCTGCCTGGTGTGTTCCTTGGTCTTCATGATGCTCTGCGCTTTGAACAGAACCCTGAGACTATCACAGAGCAGGTGCATTTCTACGGAGACTTGATTACAGACAGGTGGATTCTATTTATCATCATCAAGTCATTTGGGACAACATTGGATCATTCAGAGATCCTCACTGAACTTCTGGAGTGAGTTTGCTGCACTGAAAGTAAAGGGCCAAATAATATTGCACGCCCCACTTTTCAGTTTTTTATTTGTTAAGCAAGTTTGACACATCCAATAAATTTCATTCCACTTCACGATTGTGTCCCACTTGTTGTTGATTCTTCACAAAAAATTAGAATTTTATATCTTTATGTTTGAAGCCTGAAATGTGGCAAGAGGTTAAAAAGTTCAAGGGGGCCGAATACTTTCGCAAGGCACTGTACCAATGGTTTTCAATCCAGAACAGTTGCCATGAATTCCTTCAACCAAATGTGTTAATACCTCCCCTGAAAACTTGAGAAATATTTTTTTTAGAAGGTAGCAAACAAGGAGTTACAAAATTCAACCACAGCTTATTCTGAGTTTATAAAAGTATTTTTTTTTATGAACTGTAAATTCCTGCTGGGGAAATAACTGAGCTCATTTAGATCTCTCTGTCTGTCTTCACCTTTGACAATCATAATGTGCCCTTGCATTTTTGAAGTGATGTGACCGCTGCCCTGCTGAAGCTGCTGCTAATTATTCCATCACCAGAAGTTAATAATCCCGCCATGCAGGGTGTCACAGCTGTGTGAACAGGACTATTAAACTGATACTATGTTTCAGCATTGTGGATGGAAGCACTGATTTATGGGGCAGCTAGAGAATGTAAAAATGTCCACAATGTCGCACGTGTTTCCAGCATTTCAACGACAACAAAAAAGACTACAATAATAATGAGCTAATGGCTGTTAAAAGGACCAGTACTAAATCTTTCAGAGTTAAAACTTAACATACACTAACGGCACAATGTTAAATAATGCAGGGAAAAAGTTAAAGGGCAAAAATAAAAAAACCTAAAAAACTGAAACATAAATGCATTACAATGGCCAATCCATTTTCTTTCAAAGCAGATTAGTCAATTAAAATGTGACACAAACAGCCTCTGGAGCCACTAAAAAGCAAAAGTGCTACTATATACATGTTGTGTGGAACTGCAAAGCACAAAGTCCTATTGTTGCAAAAGGAAAATGGCTTTTCAATGGGACTATGTCAAATGCATGTGTACCTGCATTCACTTTTAATGGGGTTTTATTGCCGTATTCATCTGTCGAGGACCAACAAGAAAAAGGCACAAACTGCTGTTTTTGTCCGCTAGTTTTGTCCGCTATATGGCTGGTTTGATTATAGATTTGTGCCAGCTCCAATTTTCTAATAATTTAAAGAAATGCTCTGAATAATTTTTTTGAAAAACTCCAGCCAGGTTTAGATGAGAAGTTAGATTTTGGTTAGACTGTTACAGCACATTAAAATGAATTTACTCTCTATTTGTTCGATTTATTTTATCTTTTACTTTCCGTGTGAGCATTTTTTCCAGGTATTTAAGGAGTTTATGGAACTTTATGGAGTTCGATCAGAAGTTCTTGATTCTAGTGTAAAAACGAGCAAATTCGCACAGACTCAGATGTGGATAATGTTCTCATTGTTTCTGCAGAGTCCTGCAGCACCTGAGGCTCTGATATGTAACCGTTCTCTGGGTCAGTCAGTTTATGTTATTTCACATTTCAGAGAAACCTTTGCCCCCATTGATGCTTGGTTCTGTTATCAACCTCTACATGTCTCAGCTTCTGAGATCGTATGCACACTTTCTGCTTTTTGACAGTTGACAATTTGGCAATTGAAATGTTGTGGTTTCAAAACTTTACTGAAACAGGAGATGTTTATTTTGTTGATAAACTAGCACATGTACATGTAGCAGACAGTTTCAGTATCAAAAGCGATATAAATGTCTGTTAAGGATCGGCTGAACTAAAATTCTTAATGTTTGTATTAAAAACCAGCAAAATACACCAGGTTTTTCACCAAAACCGTTTTCCTTATCCTCTTAGAAAACAAAACCTCAATGTACATGAAAAACTGCTCATAGTTTTTATAGAAATGCTTTCTTGTGCCAAGTTATGGTGAATTTATATTTGAACAGATTTTCTGAAATTGTGCAAACCAGGACCATTTGTTATTATTTTGAGCATTGAAAACTGTTTTCTGTATCCATGTAGAACACCTAAAAGGCCCTGAAGACTGATGGTGTCTCATCAATAAAAACACTGGAGTTGCAGAGGAAAAACCTATCTTATTCTGATTGGTATAGACAGTTTAACCTGTAGATACCACCCTCCACATTTATTGCATCCTTGGTAAAGATATTTCATGTAGTTGCATAATTTCATAAAACATTGTGCATTGGGCAGTTCCAGTCAATACACGTTTTTCAGATACTGCTCTGGCTGTAGATGTGGACAAAGTTTAGGAAGTAGCCATTTCCAGACAGATCATTTTACATTTTCCTTTTTCAAACATGTTCTCGTGTCTTTTTCATTTTGAAGAGTGGCTAAGAGGAATGGGCCTGTGTAACATTATATTTGTACCCTATGGAAAGAAGTCATTAAATATTCATTAAAGGTTCCTAAACACTCGGGTCAGCTTAAAAGTATAACTTAAAAAAGCTTCTGTTACGTAGTTTTTATAGGAATTGTTCGAGGAAACAACAATTTGTGGCATTTGGAATTTTGTTAAAAACAATAATGTGAATTTGTTTCCTCATTAAATTAATGTTCTTAAATTAAAGGTTGGATTTTTTTCACTATGTCAGCAAGAAATAAAGTTGCTGAAAGTAGAGATTAAATTAGTTTAAGAATGTTTATGCATCTTCTTCCAGGGGTGGAAACAACTGTGGCTGGTTAATAATAAAGGTCAATGGAAAGCCCTTAAAACTGAAAAATGTAGGTCAATATTCAAACGTCAAACTTGAGCTGACTCTATGGAAAAATTCAGTGCATAAAAAAACAGGCTGTATCATAGAGCCATCAAGGGTTTCACACATTTCTTTTTCCATATAAATAAATGTGGGGGTGCCTTAACAGCAAAGATGCATTCATTGCAGTAAAGATTCTAGGCATGTGTAGACTCAATGAGGCTCATTTAAATGCTGTAAAATTAGATTCACTGAACAGAAAATAGTATTCATTACAGTTTACAGGGTTTTGAATGACTGTCAGATGGTCTGGAAACTGCCTGATAATGCCATCATTCTAGATGCCACTACGTATGCCCTGCGGTGCGTATTTTACAGGTTTTAGCTCCATGCAGCTCAAATCATTACACACCCATCACTGGTCTTCATGTGGATGAAATTATGTTAGAAAGATTAAATTAATAGGCCTGTAAAATTCCACCTAAAATCATTGTTTTATTGTAATCTTAGGCAGTCCCACTTGGTTTTGTTCTTTGTTAAAGGTTTCTGTACACAGTGGCAATTTTTGAGATGATTGATATGGCTCACTGCCCAGGGCCGCACAGCTTTGGGGGCACCTAAGCACTCTGTTTATTTAGATTATTCATATGGAGTAAGGGCCCCCAGTGTTAAACAAAGTGTAAGCGCTGGACCATAATATCGCTGGCCAAAGATACTATCTGATTTGCAGCTTCTGATGTATTTCCCACAGTTTTGTAATGAAATATGACTTCTTGATCATCTCTGGCTCATAAATATAAAAATGGATTTATCAAACTTTATTATCTTTGTAAAATTCCAAAGAGAATAACAGGCACTAGGAGACTCCTTTTGATTGATTGTTAAGGGTGGAGAAGAAGAAGCTTGCCCACGGTACCATTAAAAAAAGAACCGCCACTGTCTGTATGATGTTTACACTCGTGTTGCACTTTGACCATTCAGTTGGTGGAAAAGGCTGAACTTAAAAGTACGGCTGGTAGGTATGAGGAATACATTATTTAATGTGATAAGTGATTTGATGCACATGAAAATATTATGGGATTTTCTCTGTTTTCTTTGTGTGCTACAGAATATAAGACCCAACATAAGTAACTCAGTTTTAAAGTGTAACAACATGGTGCCGGTTTCTTGTACCCCACTCAATGCATGTGTTTGACTGCATTTTGAAATAAAAATTTTCCCATTTGTGTTGTATGAACCATGTTCTCCTTTCAGAAGGGTCCAGAGATTCTCAGATACCACAGAAATGATTACATTTTATATGATAAACAGCTGAGTTAAAAATAATAGCAGTCCGTCATCACTAACCAGATCAATCACTATTTTGCTAGAACTTATGCTTCTACATGTCAAATAATTTATTAGAATGTGTTATAGACTAATAGAAAACCAGCAGATCCAACAGCCGTGCCGAGTCTGAGGGATTGGATCAATAATTGAAGAAGGTGGTTAAAATCATAACCGTGACGAGTTCAGTCAGCCGGGTCATTCATTCTGTGAACAAACACTTGGCCCTATGACAAGAACAAAGACAGCAGATACTGTACATGTTAGTTATAGAGCATTCCTCTCTGAAGATCTGAGAAAACGGGTCGCTCCAGGCGGATGTTGTTCTAAAGAACAGCATACTTAGGTTCAAATAGTCGATCACAGAGGAAAGGAAGCGCAGAAAATGAACCAGAAGAGAAACCCCAAAGAGAAGATGTTGGCCAATACATGAGTGATGGATAAATCATATAAACATGTTAAATATCCCATGGGTTTGGTTGGTAGTAGTGAGTCAACTACCAGAGAGCCGAATATTATGCTCAATTCTCTATTCTAGCCTAAAGAGGGCACTGATCAGTCCATGATAAAGTGCGTTTGGTGATGTGATTCTGTGTTCAGGTCAGGGGCATCAGTACTACCCTTCTTGTAGGGTGGAAAACAAAAGCAAAGATCTTTCAGGGAATCTTTTTGGAGCTATTCACTGAAATATAAATGTATTCCCTAGAGATGATGAAGGTCATTTCCAAAGAATCAAAGCCAAAATCCAGCAGAGCAATTCTCTTTGACAGAGGGGGGATTTTGAACAGTTTTGCTTTCTTTCAACAGTGGAACGAATCTGTTTTCAGTATGAATAAGCTATCGGGTATTTATCTGTTACAGTAATAATTATTTGTTTCTTTGGAAATAAAAAAGCAAGGAGTTGTAAGTGTAATGGTTTGGGATCCTGGACAGCTAACCATTATAGAATCCATGCTTTCTATTGTGCAGGAGAGGGTACTTACGGAAAATGTAAAACCATCTATAAAAAAAATTATAACTGAGGTAGAAGTAGAACCTGCAACATGACAATGACCCAAATTACCTATTAATCATTAATTATTATCTAACTATTAATCTACCAAGGACTGACTGAGAATGAAATGGAAAGCCCAGGGCCTAGTCAAAGCCCAGATCTTTATCATTGAAGATGGTGTGTGCTGACTTGGAACAAGCTGTAAATACAACAAACATCTTAGAGCTAATAGTGAGAAGTGGAGCAAACTCTCTCCAGACCGCTGTCAGAGACGGGTAGATGGATACAAGAAGTGTCTCACTGAAGTTAGATCAGCTAAAGGTTGTAGTTTACATGGTGACATGTCTTAACTTAGCTAGAAAACACCATTTTGTTGGTATCGTTTGTAAAACAAGGTTTTACTTTTTAACATATGGTAACCATGCAAAATGTTTAAACCACCTCTTCCAAGTAGAAAAGCTGTGTTATAATCTTTCATATTGTTCTGGATCAGCTGTTGTCTCGACTTGATCAAGTTTAACTGTGGCACCTTTTTTTCCAACCTGTTTACAGTCCAGAGTGCCTTCTCCAGGTCGGGGGGGAGGTCCTGCCTCAGGTGGAGGAGTTCAAGTATCTTGGGGTCTTGTTCACGAATGAGGCAAAATGGAGTGGGAGATCGATAGACAGATTGGTGCTGCGTCAGCAGTGATGCGGGCGCTGTACCGGTCTGTTGTGGTGAAGAGAGAGCTGAGTCAAAAAGCGAAGCTCTCGATTTACCGGTCGATCTATGTTCCTACCCTCATCTATGGTCATGGCTTTGGGTCATGACCGAAAGAACGAGATCAAGGATACAAGCGGCCGAAATGTCTTTCCTCCGCAGGGTGTCTGGCCTCTACCTTAGAGATAGGGTGAGAAGCTCGGTCATACGGGCGGGACTCAGAGTAGAGAGTCCTCTCGACGTGCTTCTCCACGTCGAGAGGAGCCAGTTGAGGAGGCTCGGGCATCTGGTTAGGATGCCTCCTGGATGCCTCCCTGGTGAGGTGTTCCAGGCATGTCCCACCGGGAGGAGGCCCAGAGGAAGACCCAGGACATGCTGGATGGACTATGTTTCTCGGCTGGCCTGGGAAAGCCTTGGGATTCCCCCGGACGAGCTGGCCCAAGTGGCTGGGGAGAGGGAAGTCTGGGTGTTTCTGCTTAGGCTGCTGCCCCCGCGACCCGAGGAAGACAATGAATGGATGGATGGATGGATTGATGGATGGATTTTCAGTCCAGTACTTAAACATTTTAAGATGACTGTAGCATAACTGTCTAAGTCATATGACTTAGACAGTTATGCCATGAGGCTAACGTTTTGTTTGCTGTTGTGTCACTTAACTCTAATCTATAAATCATTCAAGCATAAAATGGTTCCACTTCTTGGTTCCTAAATAACTCAAGATTGAGCTTTTTTGCTACAAACCCTAAGTGGATCAAAGAATGAAACTCTGGGAAAGCACCTCATGTTCAGTGTTAATCTATGATGGGGGATTTGTGATGCTGTGGGCCTGTTTCTCTTCCAAAGGTCCCAGGAACATTGTAAGGGTCCATTGTATCATGAACTCTTTAAAATACCAGCACATTTATGGACATAGTAGCCTCAGAAAACTGAAAATGAGTCGTGATTGGGTCTTTTAGTAGGATAATGACAAACTAACAGAAATGGTTTTCCAGACACAAAATCAACTTTCTTCCATGTCCATCTCATTTCTCAGACCCAAAATCCTCAGGGGTTCTTGTAGGGGTAGCTGAAGAGAAAAGAGCATCAGAGAGGACCCAGATCTCTACCCTAACCCTGGTTGATGTGGTATTTATTTCCCTACTGAACAAACGTGCTCAAATTAAAAGTTGTATTTTTCATCCTCCCAGAATAAAGATATATTTAATTTAAGGATTTTTAGATGTTTTAGCAGGGCTGGCAAAAAAGAGTGGAAGCCACTAATGATAAAGCTTTGTCTTAGTTTCAGTCAGGTTTTCTATTCGCCAAACGGTAAGAAATACGTTTGAATCACGTTAATTCTTTTAAACACTGTGAATTCCTGTCCTTTAGTTTGATCTAAAAAAATACCAAAAGTAAAACAAACAGGCAATGTTTTTCTTCCCTTCCTTTAAAAGAAGAAGTGAGTCAGTGTTTGGAAAGAATAGGGATGTGATTTAGGAACCAAGAAGTGGAACAAATAAGCCTGAGATGATTTGTTGTCATCTGACGGTGCAGGACAGCTAATAGTGAATACTGTCATTCTTTTCTTCATGAGTAAAAATGTTTATTTTAAAGTTGGACAGAATAAGATGAAGAGGAATCCCCCCGACACACACTAACAATCCCATCAATAAAATATTTTCTTTTGTACGCTGCCTTCAAAGCAATTTCTTTTTAACACATTGCATAAATTAAATGGTTGAATGATTGATATTAAAAGGTCAGGAACTGATATTATTGTCATTCCCACCAGCCCACAGTTCAGTCCTCGCTACTATGAACACACACAGGGGGGAAACCAAAGCAGAGGTACTGTACGGTGAACCAGTCATTTCTGCCTCTGCAGCTGTAACCATGTCAGCCAGGAGAGTCTGCGGCGTGTTGACTTGGTGTGGTTCACTGAAGGGGAAAGTTCGAAAACAACCACCTAAAACCAGAGCTGAGTCAACCGACGAGTGAGCTGCTGCTCGCCCATCTTTCTGTATCCTGTTTTTGAGGCCTCAGAGCACATATAGCAAAGCAAAGCTGCTCTCAGGATGTGTGTGTGTGAGAGAGGTGTGCATGTTTCTTTGCTCCCAAACTCAGATTTTATTCTGCAATTCAAGCTGAATTTTAAGGACATATATCTGATTCTGGGTTGCCCAATGGTTGGTGGTTAGCAGTATCACCTCACTACAAGGTCACTGGTTGAAATCTCAGCAGAGTCTTTTCCTAAAATGTAAACTCTGAGCTCCAAGTCATCCGAACAGAGTTTATATCTTTTGTTTTGCTAGGGTATTCAACCCATCATTTTAAAATGACAAATTTTGGAATAAAAGATAAACCAAAATACGACAGACATGTGAAGTTGAATCGCTGTTGTGTGTATATATATACTGTATATTCAGTTCCCCTCAGTTAATACTTGATATAACCTTATTTTTTGCATCTACAGCTGCAACTTTTGGGGGGGCAATGTCTCTAACAACTATGAATATTAAGAAACCTAAACTTCTGCCAATTCTTTGCAACATATCTCAAGTTCAGTGAAATTGGATGGTGAATGTCTGTGAACATCAGTTTTCAAGTCTTACAATAGATTCTCTTCTGGATTTAGGTCGGCTCTTTGACTAGACCATTCTCTGAATAGCCTTTGATCTAAACCATCCCATTATGGGTCTGGTTGTAGGCTTATGGTCATCGTCCTGCAGGAACGGCCTCTAACCGGTTTTCTTGAAGGATTGTCTTTAGTTTAGATGGGAAATCAAAATTTTAACATTCCTTAATAACTGAATATTTAATTTTCCGTCTTCCCATCAACTCTGACCAGATTCAAGGTCCCAAATTAGGAAAAGGATGTCCACAGCATGATGCTGCCGCCACCATGTTTCACCGTGGTGATGGTGCACTCAGGGCCATGTGCAGTGTTAGTTTTCTGTGCCACACATGGCATTTTGCATGTAAGGTGGAAGGTTTTTTCATCTGACCAGAGCTCAAATTGTAATTCATCGAATTAAGTATATTTGCAACTCTTCTCAAAAACTCTGTGTGTGTGTTTAACAACAAAGTCCTCTCTAACAACTATCAACACGACAAAAATTCCTCACAAAAGATTCGTTGCACAACATAAATCTACACACGCCCTTTTATTCAACCCAAGATGTTTACTTGCGACCTGCAAAATGAGGGTTTAAGTCCGGAAAATGCATTCTGTCACGGATATTACCACAGTTATAGAAGTAATATTTATCTTTGTCCTGCAGGGTAATATGGTGAATGTCTTGGAACACTAAAATGCGCATTGAGGTTCAGAAACATCACGAGGGTCTGCTGTCAGTGTGACCTTCGGTTAGGTTCCATCAATAGACTAACAACAGCATGACATCTTGTTCCCTCTTGAGTGCAGGTTAAAGGAAACACTTAAACTTGATACTTTGAGTCAAGGAGATGCAATATTTTTGTCTCGCGCTCCTTGGACTCTTAGGAGATGATGACAGGCGAGCTCTAAGTATGGAAAGTCATATGAGCATTTAATCAACTTAGAGGGGGTAAGGATTTTCTTCTGTTACCTAGTTGGAAATTTGAAGAGCAGCACGTCCGAAGTCTTTAGAAGCACAAATTAAACACATGAGGACAGATACATATTTGGCACAGCACAAATTTAGTTTCCTTCAGTGCATGTAGATGAAATGCCAGTGCCATGCTTTGGTTTGAAACCAAACAGATTATAAAGGGAAGATATGAAAACACCATCTCTATAAAGCAGGATTATTTGTATAACCTTTCATAAGATGCTGGCTAGTGCAATGGGCCTATAATTATCTAGGCAACTCACTTTTCCAGCTTTATCCTCCTTAACCGGGACAAGCAAAATATACAAACCTGGATGTGGTGGTATGCCATGGGTCATGAAACCAAAGAAGCTGAACCAAGAATGAGGCAGTTTATGAATGGCTTTGAAGATTTATGGATTATGTTTGACTGAAACTGAATTCAAAAATGCTGTAATCAAAGAATCTATCTATCTATCTATCTATCTATCTATCTATCTATCTATCTATCTATCTATCTATCTATCTATCTATCTATCTATCTATCTATATACAAAGAGCAATTTTATACAAAGAGCCATCCCTAGATTATCAGTAGACCAATCTTGCGTCGCCTTTGGAACTTTCCAGAGGAGGTCCTGAAACCTGTGTTGGAAAATCCTCATCGACAGCAGCGGCATAGAATAAATGCTCAATCGGCTTTCCATACAGGCGCTTTATGTTGTGTGCAGCAGCGACTGAGGAACAGGAGGAGGAGCGGAGAACCGCAGCGTTATTATCGGGCTCTCGGCGTTTATTTCATGGGTATTCCTACACAGACGGATATCGCAGCATGAATACATGTCGGTCTGTTCCTGTGGATACATCGCCTGCTAGTTAATAAAACAACGCCGCAAACAAGCGCTGTTGGCGGACTGATTCGCACCTGCCGTGGATCATGGACAACAAAGACTGAATCCAGCGCAACTCCTGCAGCGAACCGAGCCAGGCTGCCTCCGGCCCCTTAAAGAAATACAGTTTTCCTTAAACTCTGTGGTAGAAGCTGCCGGTTAGCAGCAGCTGTTTACAGGCCGAATCAAGCCGTTCACTAACTGCTTGGTTTATTTATAGTAACGCTTGTGTGCGGGTTGTTTGTTATTAATTTGCCTTAAACATTAAATTGTAGATGGTTTTGTATGGTAGAGATTAGCCCAGGTGAATAACCAGGCCTCCGTTGTTTGTTTATTTAACATTATTTAATACTTGCATAGAACCAGTTTGACGGCAGAGTCTATCCAATGATTCTCTAATAAAATAAGATAAAAAGAAATATGTGGGTCATTCCCGAAGATGTGTTACTGGCGGGAGCGCTATGGATCACCGAGAGAGCGAATCCGTACTTCATCCTCCAGAGACGGAAAGGCCACGGGGATGGAGGAGGAGGACTGGCCGGTGAGTCCCAGCCTTGATTCTGCAACATCACTCTTAATAATAATGATAATAAATAATTGTGAATAATTAAAGAAGTCGGCTTTAGTGTGACAGAGGTTTAAATTGTAAGGAGATGATCACGTGATCACTCAGCTGTGAAGCGACCTTTCACCTTCAATAACAAATCAATCATGTCGCTAATTGATCTGCCCAGCTTTGTTCGCGGAAATAAAGCATAATTTTATCTGCTGATTGATCACAAGGCTCCACACAAAATGACTTATGTTTGTCTTATCAGGTGATTTAGGATATTACTGTCTGCTGCAGAAATAAGATTTCAGCCACAACAGCCCAAACAATGATGCCTTCCATTGTCCTGCTGCTGCCAACAGCTACAGAGGCTGAATAACAGGGGATCTGTTTGCCTAACAGCCTGAGAGCCAGTCTGTTTGCTTGTTCATGCTGAATCGTCCCTCTTCTTTTTTTCCTCACTCCTCCTCCTCTTTGGCATTCTCCATCCAAAATGGATAAGACAGCAGCAGCAGGAGGATGAGGAGTTGGAAGGACATAGGTTTTTGATTTGACTGGCCAAAGTTCATAAATTGAGATCTTGATATTCAGTGAGTTGTTAAGTGCAGGACATTTTCTGACCTGGAATCAACTGAGAGTAATGATTCTGTAAGTTGGAGTGCTGATTTTGGTGTTTTAAAATATCTGACTGCAGTTTTTTGACTGTTTGTGCGTAGATTGTGGTGCACTGGAGGAAGACATTTTCATGGTTGGGGCTTTAAGGAAATTAAGGACTAATGTTTAAAGTTCAGAGAATTAGCTGTTCATAGATCACTTTACCAGAGGAGTTGCAATATTTTTTCAGGCTTGTCTTCCTGTTAACCCTTAGAGCAGAAACTTAATGCTGGAGGAGTTTTCACTGTTTGTGTAATACAGGTATTAACACTACTCTTTGGGACATCTTGAATTTCGTGAAGGCATCCATCCATCTATTTTCTTTTGCTTATCCAAGATCGCGTTAGTGGAAGTAAAAAGCCCAAGAAGCACACCTGGCCAACCCTCTTCCGATAACACCTTCCAGCTCATACTGGAGTATCTCAAGGCATTCTAATGCCAGAAAGAATGAATAGTCCTTCCAGCAAGTTCTGGGTATACCTCATGATCTCCTTCCATTTGGACATGTTTGGAAAACCCCCGAAAGGAGGACCCCTGATCAGATACCTGAAGCACTTCAACTTACTTACTTACTTACCTACCTACCACATACAATGCAGCTTCCATGGTTACAAGCCTTTTCCAGATCCAGGTTGGAAATATCCAAAACACCGTGCTATTTCTTTTGGCATGCCAGATATTGCCTGTTAACAGAACCTCCATCATCTTAGAGTAAAACCACACAATAATTCAACATTTTCATTCTCTTTATATCAGCCTTCTTCTGTCTGCTTCTCTCAGCACAATCACTGCCCCATCTAGAGGTTAACCATTATACCACAAGCAGATACATTATTTTAAAATATCCTTTAGCCACATATTTGTTCGATGACAAAGTTTTTGCGTCTGCGAGCAGCCCAGTGTTGCTTTGTAGACGTAAAGGTTGTGAAACAATAGCTGCCTTCTGTTGGACAGCTACACGCAGACCCCAGAGGATAGTCAGCGCGGCTGCAGTCTGTGTGCTGTCAGATTAATAACAAAACTTTAATCAGATGCAGCTGTGACCAGCAACAGCTATAAGGGCAAAACTATTTGGACACAGATTGGCATACTGAAATAAAGATAAATTGGTGTTGAACACTGCCAATGGACTGCCACAGTATGTCAATTGAGGTTAACCTCAATTCTGGCCCTCACACCAAATTTTTGCAAATGTGTCATCTAATTGGTCTAATTGTCCCTGATCCAGGGACGCATGCTCCACATCTAATGAACTTTAATTGAGACACTAATGCAGTCTCTGTTTTGGCTAAATAAAATGTGCCAGGTTGTGGTCGGGGATGATGTCATCGTTATGTAAAAAGCTGCTTGCTGACTTGCCGTGCGTGCCAGTTACTACGGAGCAGCAATCACCAGCACTGGCAGTGCCCTCAAGCTTTCGCCTTAGGATGCTGAGAAGCCACCATCAGCACCAGAGCAGAGCATTTAAATCGGAGGCTCAGCACAAGCGGAAATTTGTAGTGCCGCTGCTGCCGGAAGGTTTGCTGGGGACACTGACAAATGGCAAATAGGCGTTTAAAACCCGATGGAATGTTGAGTCAGAATCATGAGGTGTGGATTCGTAGTTTGCAGAATACAGTGAAACGGATCCAGCGTGAAGAGGGTGTGTGATGCGATATTATGATACTGTGGCCTCTGAGAAAAAAAAGGAATGATCATCTCTGGAAACTTTCCAGGCTGAAATAACAGGTCATCCCCTTTTCTGAACATGCTTGGTTCCACATTTAATCCCTTTCCCAGGATATTCCACCTGCGGTTTATGCCAAGACCAGAGCATGAGTTAGTACTTAAGACAGAGAAGAAATGTAGATTTGAATGATCAGGCAGTTGCCTGAACATCTGACAGTCAGGACAGTGAGTAAAGACCAAAAGACAGAAGATGTAGAGACAGCTTGGTGGGTAGTGCATTGTGGGTTAGCATGACATCATATCTGCATGGGGGATGTCAAAGAGTCCTGATGGGTATCGTACCAAAATATGTTGCGTCTTGCAAACAATTTGCAACAGTGGTATTGCCACCTGGATCCATACAAACCTGAACTGGGACCTCCTTCAAATTCCATCAAGTGCTGGTAATGTTGTCAAACATGTGCACAATTAACTGTGACTTTCACACAAATGTTCTGCCAGATTCTTCAGTCAGGTGACCAGCAGTGTGCAGCAACGGATGCCAAAAGAGCACCTCTGCATCTGGTCACTCAGACACTTTCTCCAGCATCTCAGTAAAACAATTTTAAACTGTAGGAACCCTAAAAAATGATGCAGGTAACGTCCCCAAACCTGTAAAATCTGTAAAAAATAATTCAGAGACCTCAAGTTTTTCTTGACGGTTTATTATAAATGTTGAAGGCACTACTATGTTTACCTGCAATACTTTGCATATGCATTCCTACCAGGTGGAATAAGCCCTTCTGATTTGTGTATTTTAAAGTATCTAATTTCTATTATGTGCCGTTCCAGGTGAAGTGCAGTTAAATTTTAATGTTTATCTCATATTCCAGGTTTCATATGCAAGAGAAAGCTGCAGGAGCAAATTTCTAGGAGCTTCGTTTTTACTCTTGCAACAAAATTGC
This sequence comes from Crenichthys baileyi, assembly GCA_036173005.1. Classification (NCBI taxonomy): domain Eukaryota; kingdom Metazoa; phylum Chordata; class Actinopteri; order Cyprinodontiformes; family Goodeidae; genus Crenichthys; species Crenichthys baileyi. Next base: position 392,423 of record JAHHUM010002656.1, read on the forward strand.
AAAATTCACAACAAAATCCCATTTGATCTCACTGCAAATGCTTCAAGTCACAGGTTGTTGAGTCAGTTGGTGCATAATTTGATACGTGGGTGCTCATTGCATAAATATAAATATACATATATATATATATATATATATATATATATATATATATATATATATATATATATATATATATATATTTTATATACTATATATATAATATTAATATATATATATTGCACAGTATTTCATAATGCAGATGATTATTTTAGGCATATCCTTCTTCTGCAGGTCTCAGCTTGTAGTGAAACATTGGCTGAGATGATGGGAAAGTTTTGTTGCCATGCTGTTGGTAATCTATTTGGTTTGTTTCATCTGTTTTTGTATCGGTTTCAGGTCTAGGGGAGATTGTTGACATTCGTGGTTACCCACTTCAGATTCTGTTGTTTTTTAAAGTTGTGTGGGGGTGGCTGAAAATGTTAACAATAGAAACAAGTATTCAACTAACTGTTCACATGGTGTGGGCCTATTTTTTTTGGTCAGAGAATGTGATTTGTTTCTCTCTGGCAGCGGGAACATCTGATTGTCCTTGTTTCTTAGAAAAACAAAAGCATCATGTGATTTTTAGGGTTTATTCTGGTCAGCAGCCTCTTTCTGAGGAGTTTTCCAGTCGGAAAGGATAATTGGACTCATAATGCTAATTTGTTATGGCCTTGCTTTGATGTCTGTTTTTTAGGTTGTGGTGAGTGGGGACACGTTGTTTTTATGAGGTAAACCTCCTGGTGTGACATTTGGCATCACCAGTTGAGTAAAAGAGAAACCCAAATCCCCCAGTGCTGACTTAAAAACTGACTGATATGTAGCTAATAGTTAAAATAGCCCAAATACTTTGTTTTGAGGATTTCACTGCTGCAGTCTGACACGCTGTGGAGCTCTCACTTGAGTTTTCTGAAATTAACCTCAACTCACACGTCGATCAAACCAGTCGTTCCATACGGGGCAACTTAAGTCCAGAGCTGCTGGTTTTCACAAACTTTAACCACAAGGTTTCTGAAGGAAGCAACAGAGCTTCACACGTTGATGTAAGCTGGCTAACGCCTTTAAGTGTTTTTTCAGATCGGCATGCAAGCGTTAGCTATGACTTTGCATTAACTTGCTGTTTTTCTGTGGTCAAAGAGGAAGCCGTTTTTGCATTCATGGCTTGTTTATGTTGGGACGTGTCAGCTTTTTGCCTTGATAAATAGGCCCTGAATGTTAAAAGTAAAATGGCAAAACTTAAGAGGAGAAACCGTAGCTTTATTCCCTACGCCAGTTTCTCACTATGTAAAAATAAGGAATCTTTATTTTTTCTCCTCCTTTGCCTCCTCTGCCCCCCCACCTTCTCATTTTATGCATGAGTCATGATGTTTGTCACAAAGCAGCTTTGAAACAAAAATAACCTGTTTTCTTGCTGTCAGTTAAATGTATATCTGCTGAGGAGCAGGAGGAGGGTTTACTGCAGTTGGGCCTGCACAAAGTAGTCTGCAGAAACGCAAAGCTTTTCACCAGCCAGCCAGCCACAGAATGTTGCTTAATGTTTGATATGATTTCATTAACCTAAGAAATGCAGCATGGAAATACAAATATAATTATTGATAAGGGTGTTTCAGGTGCTATTCAATCTTCAAACTTGTATTCTGAGTGATTTAATAGCAACTAGATGGAGCTAATGGTGGGATCCATTTGTACTTGAAAGTCGGAATACCAGACCTTTGACTTGGAAACTGGAATGTCCAAAGTCCCCAAAACATAACAAGTGGAAAACTAGGATTGCTATAACTCGAAGACGACATAAAACCTGTCTTCCCAGTCCCAACGTCCGAGGTTAATAGAATGCACCATAAATACAGGTTCTGTGGGCTAAATACAGGTTCTGCCAGCTTCATCTGTGAAAGCTCTCAGCTCTGCGGGATATCGGGATATCTACACACGGATTTATGATTGGCGGGAGGCAGCTCAGAGGGTCGTCTTTGCAGACTTCAGATGGGAATGTTTTGTGAAGGAGGTTCCATTCTCCTACAGGGTTTGTTTGGAAGCAAAGAATCCCGTCTTGCAAACCTACCACTTGGTCCAGACTGACAGACTGTTGTCACATGTGGCTCGTTAAGTTTTAAAGTCATTGACAATTTAAATATAAAATGGTTTGGGTGGTTTTATGCCCTCCTCCTGACTTATACCTTTGCACAATAAGACCTCGGTAACCTCTGCAATCTGTGGCTTTAGCTAAAGGATACAAATGTTAGGAAGATTCTACTAGAACAGTCCAAATTTTTTTTCTGGTTAATGACTACAATTAATTGCAGTTGTGAGCTGAAACAAACTGAATGCTGAAATTGGATCCAGATCTCTTTCCTCAGGCATAATTTTAATACCTGCAGGGAAGGCTCTAATTTAAAGTTGTGTACTTGTATGTGAATCACCCAGGGTCTGAACAGAGTCTGTATTTTTCTTCTCTACAAGGAAGTACTTTACATTTCATCACCACAGGTCAGCCGCCTTGTTGCAATGTAAAGGTTCTGCACACGACTGGCTAAAAAGCCCAAATAGAGGTAACTCTGGTATTAACTGGTTTTAACTTGTTGAGGAGGAAGATTTAAGTTTGAGAAGCACTGAAATGTCAGAGCACAAACTGGATGAGCAGTCAGTTATTTCCTCCAGTTTGACAAAACAAATTATACTACAAGTAATCGATACATTATTAACTGACTTATTAACTATTCATAAGGCCATTAGTTATAACTGATCTATAATTTAAAGATGACTCATTTGAAAAATTGCAGTGCAGTAACAGTAGTGATGCATGCAGAAGATGGCTGTTCTGTCCTGGTTAGTATGTAAACATGAGGTGGAGAAGTCACAGGATGTCACAGGATGTTTTTTGGAAATTTAAATCGTGAAGTTCTCCCTGTTGTTTTCTTGAGTCGAAGCAAAGAAAGATACTGCAACCGGTTTATTGTTGGTAGTTTTGTCTTTGATTTTCAGGGACTTTTACACCTCCTGCAAGTCATTTTGTCTACAACCACTTTATGGTGTCATAAATCGTCATCAAAGAGTTTTGTTTATTGCATTGAGACAAAAAAATGAAAGTTTTCCCCTCCTGTTTGCTAGAGAACTGTCTGGAGTTTAAAACTTCTAGGTTTTTTAATGATTAACTTTCTGCCCTTGCAGGTTTGCTTGTTGGGACTCTGGATGTCGTTCTGGACTCGAGTGCTCGGATGGCCCCTTATAGGATCCTCTACCAGACTCCCGACTCTTTAGTGTACTGGATCATCGCTCATGGTAAGAGAACCTTCACCCTTGGAACCAAATCTGAGAGGCTGTTGGGGTTGCAAAATCTTTTTTTAAAGTTGGAAACTTTCCTTGGAATAAACCTCGAAGATAAAATATTAAAGACAGACGCTTAACATGGATGTTAACTAAAGTTGGTAAATATATTTGAGCAAAATCTTTACTAAAACAACTAGATTAAATGCAAGTGGCTTCATTGGTGGATATCTATGGTTTTACTCGTGTATTACTCAACATTCACAGCACACCTCTTACTGCAGGGGTTTTGACCCCCACCCCCTACATGCACTGTGCGTTCCTCCATCCCTTTCCAACCCCGGCCACTTTTCTGATGGAGAATGTCAAGGATCTGGTGGAGAATGTCGAGGAGCTGGAAGAAGCCATTGGCTGAATGGGTTCGGAATATATACAGAAGATAGGATTGAGAAGTTTCAGGAAGGATGGATTTACGTGTTGAATGTTAATTTTTTATAGAGGGAGGTGGGGGGCTCTTTTCATTTCGATTCTGACTGAATGGGATTTTTTTCTGGCGCTCTAAGACAAAGCAACCTAAACTCTTTTTCATACATCGATTCTTTTCTTAGGAATTCAGTTGGTTTTATTTGCACCCTTCAAAGTGCATTCAAACTTCTTTATTTCGGACCCTGCTGTAATTTTATCCCTGCAACACATGCCTTTTCCCATGTTAACAGCATTACCTCATGTGCTGCTGGTTTCAGAGCAGGACTGCAGGAATCAATTTTTTTCTGCTGATCTTTTGAAGGGGTTTTATCAGTTTTTCTTTCCTTTTTTAGCAGTTGGCTTTAGTAAAATTTACATGGTCCTTTTTATATAATCTCACCTTTTAGGTGTAAAATTGGATCACGGACAGACAGCCTGGGATAATTCATGCAGCTTGAATGCATCAACGTTTGATTAGTTACAAAAGAGCCACTGCTGCCATCTTTATTGTGGCTTTGTTTTAGGTTAATGCAGAGTTTTTATGCAGGTTGGAGATGTATCATTTACTGTTGGTGTTTCTTGACTGAGCTAAAGCCAGGTCTGTGTGTAATGAACTCTTCTCACATCAGGTTTTCTTATGTTACTTAATCTATTAATAAAATGCATCAACTGTTTATACATGCAGCGTTGGAAGGCTCAAAGTCCACATCAGAGGTAGAAAGGCAGAAAGACATTAACACTGTTTGTTTAAATCTTCCGGTCATATCGTCTTCACCACATTTACTAACATTATGTTTTAGGTTTTTGTGTCCAATTAGCAGGAAATTTGTTTCCTTTACGTGCATATATGGCACATTCACTAAACTCGAAGAATCCAAATAAATTGATCATAAAGATGTTTTTTAGGGACATGTTGATAATCAGTCTGCTGTAAAGAGCTGATATTTTTTTTTAAATAATGCTCAATTGTCTGTGAGACGCACGAACAGTAGAGAGGTGAACAACAATATGTTATAAAATGTGTGAGAAGAGTTTGATCTGTTTGTCTGAAATAGAGGCCTTTTAACAGAACAGCTTGACTCTAAAATAGATCCAGCTCCTTTCTGTTCTCCTCCCAGTTCGCTGTTCCTCCTCCCAGTTATGTCTAATGTGGTCAGAGTGCTTTAAGTGAAGGCTGTTAGCTGCAGCGTTGAGGTATAATGGTCCACAGTGCAGCCATCACTGTTCAGGGTCAGTTTCTACCTAAATAATCTGTATGTTAATGTCACGGCTCGGCGACGACTAAATTTAGCTAGAACAGACCAGAATGACAAGAAATGAAAGCTTAAAGTGGTCGTTGATCTGCAGGGTTGTTTGTCCTCAGTTCTTCTGTTAGATAAACTCCCAGCTCACTGTTTGGTTGTTCTGTTTCTCAGAGCCCGAGGGGATCTCTCTTATGGTCTGGTTTTCTTGGATAAACTGTTTAAAAGCCAAATACTACATTTATTGTGAAAGACTGTTTGTCGTTTTTAGAAAAAAGAAAAACTTGGCACCAGACTGTGAATATACTGCTGGTTTAACTGTTTTATCGACATATTGCGGCCATTTTAAAGTACATTTTTATTTCGTTAAGTTCAGATTCACCGCTGATTTTCCATGTGGACACACCCCAGTTTAAAATGTTTTTAGGATGGAAAAAAATGACACAATGATAAATAATTTTTGAATTTCTTTTTGCATTTGAATGCAACAACCATCCTAACAAATCCTGACTTCAGATTTCTGTCACCAGCATGTTTCACAGTGGCTTTTGGCATTAAGGCCAAAACTTTAAACTTGGTTTTAATTACACCGTAACACATTCCCCCACATTTAGGATATTTTATCCGGACACTTTGGAAGATAAGGCTTCTGTCTTGCAACCTGACTTCTTAGTCCAGACATATAAAGAATAAAAGAGACTGTTGACACATGTTTAACTCAACCAATAGTTGTGAGAAACTCCTGCAGCTCCTTTAGTGTCGCTGTTGGACTTTTGCAAGGTTCACTGACGAGTTTCAGACTTTTTATATGTTTTGGGGAAATATCCTGTTTTTAATAATGACACTGTTGTCCCATATTTTCTCCAATGCTTCCTGTTGGCCTTCTCTATGCAAATTACTTGCATCGTTCTCTCCGAATGTTTTTACAGTGAGAGTTTTTGGTCCTTTGTAAGCTGTCTTTAAACTATGGCTTCAGCTAAAGGATGCAGATGTCAGGAATATCCTGTAAGGACCGCCGATCTCTAAGTTAATAGGATTTACTGTAATTGATGGTAGGTGTAAACTCAAGGGTGAAAGTGAATGCAGAGGTGCTTCAGCAAATTATTAGTTTAATGGCTTGCAGAGAAATGCTTCATGTTTTCTCATTTACAGGTAATTCATGTAGGATATGTTATGTTAAAGATGGAGAAAGTTTTTAAATGATTTATCAAGGACTGCACTCATTTTAGATCAACTGTCCCTGCAGTATAATAGCACCATGGGCCCACTGTATTTCTGCAACAGTCCTTTATTTCTGCTTCTCACCCTCCTCCTACTCTGCAGGAACATCTCGTAAAGAGATCACGGAGCACTGGGAGTGGCTCGAACACAACCTGCTGCAGACTCTGTCCATCTTCGAGAACGAGAACGACATTACCACCTTCGTCAAGGGGAAAGTGCAGGTAATTCCTCTGTCTGCCTGGTGAAAGGCCCCTTTGTGTTATGTTTAAAAAAAATCTTGAGATATTTGCTTGTTTTTAGACAACAATGTGGAATTTTTAAATATGGCATTTTTATTTCTTGAGTAAAGGTTAAGATTTGGATTAATCTAAGAATGTTTACAACCTCACAGGATCAGTTCCACAATCTTATCAGCCTAGTTTTTGCTCTCACTTTGATCACTCTTTCAAAGAATTTTTATTTATTTTAGTAATAACACCTTTTACACATTATGTGGAGAGATAGTAAATACTTATTGATAGTTTGCACGAGAATGGAAGCTGTCTTTGTATAATAGAGACAAAAAAAGGTTTTATTTTTCTATCCAACATTAGGTTCTCACACAAGGACCCAAAATTAGTTTGAAATCATCTCTTCAAACTAAAGGTTTATTTTTGTAGCACTTTTTTATCCATAAACATTTTTTAATTATTTTCCAGCAAGAAGGGGCCTTTCTACTCTAAAGAAAAATAAAAATAAAATTGCCTGGCACATTTTAATGCCACAAACTTTCTAATCCACGGTTGTTTTATGTAGCAGCTCTTTCCCTCAGACTGACTATTTCCGGTTTGTTCCAGGGGATCATCGCAGAGTTCAACAAGAATCATGATGTCAAAGAGGACGATGACACAGACAAGTTTAAGGAGGCGAGCTCTAAGTTTTGGAAACTGTTCGGGATGCCAGAGGAGGAGAAGCTGGTCAATTATTACTCCTGCAGCTACTGGAAGGGGAAGGTTCCCCGGCAGGGATGGCTTTACCTCAGCATCAACCACCTCTGCTTCTATTCATATCTACTGGGAAAAGAAGGTGCATATTATCTCTTTCTTAATCCAACACACAATGTGTCCCAAGTATTAGATGCATTTTACGCTTATCTCAAGGCACTTTACAATCTAGTTTATATATGGAAATATGTAATCAAACTAATCAAATTGTAAAGACAGATTTACATTCAACTACATGCATTTCAGTTCAACTGTAGTTATAATACATTGCAGTCAAATTTAGTTTATAACACCAATTAAAACTTAAAAGGTTGCCTATGGAAACCAAATCGATGGCATCAAGTTGTTGACTTTGCAGCAAACCCTTGAATTGAGTAAAGATGTGGAAAGGAAAACTCCCCTTTAACAGGAAGAACCTCCAGCAGAACCGGGCTCAATGTGAGCAACCATTTGCCGCATCTAACTGGTGTCAAAGGAGAGGAGCCTGATAACTAAAGGATCTGCCTCCCATTCTACTTCTAGAGACTCTAGGAACCACCAGTAAACCTGCAGTCTGAGAACGAAGTGCTCTGATAGAAACGTATGGAACAATCAGATCTCTGATGTATGATGGAGCTAAATCATTAAGGGCTTTATGTGTGAGGAGGAATATTTTAAATTCTATTCTGGATTTAACAGGGAGCCAATGAAGGGAAGCTAAAGTAGGGGAAATATGATCTCTCTTTTTAATTTTCATCAGAACTCTTGCTGCAGCATTTTGAAACAGCTGAAGGCTTTTAACTGCATTTTGTGGACATCCTGATAGTAAAGAATTACAATAGTCCAGCCTTGAAGTAACAAATGCATGGACTAGTTTTTCAGCGTCACTCCTGGACAGGATATTTCTAATTTTGGCAATGTTCCAGAGGTGAAAGAAGGAAATCCTAGAAACCTGTTTAATATGGGATTTAAATGACATGTCCTGGTCAAAAATAACACCAAGGTTTTTTGCTTTATAACCAGAGGCCTATTGAATGTCATCCACAGTAAGAGACTTACTAAGTTTGTTTTTTTTACATGCTCTGATCTAAAGTCAACAACGTTTGTTTTTTCTGAATTTAGAAGCAGAAAATCGGGTCTTACAAGTTTTAATGTCTCCTAGACATGCCTGACTCTACGCTACTCCGTTCAGCCCGACAGCATGTTCCAGCCTTTCTAAGAGGATATTGTGATCAACTGCATCAAATGCAGCACTGATCTAACAGAACAAGTACAGTCATTTATCTGAGGCCAGGAGAACATCAGTTGTGACTATCACCAGGGCCGGTTTCAGTACTTTGATGAGCTCTGAAACCTAAATGACTAGTAATGACTTGTCTAGAGACAAGTCATTACTTGTATATTAGCAACATTTCTTCTAATTTTAGGTAAAAAAGGAGGATTAGATACAAGTCTAAAATTAAATAAGAGAGCAAGTTTCTTAGGTAAAGGTTTAATTACAGCAACCCTTGGTCTGTTGAGGATAGCTTAATCATATCTAAAACTGGAACATCTAATTTCCTCTTTTTTTATTTTCAGCCAAACTGGTGGTTCGCTGGGCAGACATCACCCAGTTGGAGAAGAGCGCCACCCTCCTCCTGCCCGACGTCATCAAGGTAAGCACCCGCGCCAACGAGCACGTCTTCTCCGTCTTCCTAAACATCAACGAGACCTTCAAACTGGCGGAGCAGCTAGCCAACATCGCAATGCGGCGGCTGCTGGACAACAAAGGCTTCGAACTGGACCGCTCGCTGCCCAAGCTAAAGAAGAAGTCGCCCAAGAAGGTTTCGGCGCTGAAGCGGTATGAGAAATTCAGCCTAACCACGTTAACACCGAATAATGTTAGAATCCAAAGGAATTTATTTATTTAGAGGGGGAAGTGTGGGTGGGCGTTAAAATGAATCCTAACATCTGTGTTTCTTTGTTTGGTACATTTTATCTTGACAAATATTTGACTTGGCTACAGAGCATTGTGGTGTGCATTTATAGATTTTCTACGCTTCTTGCTGCAGAACACTCAACACATTTTACATACCACATTTCTTTATCTGTCTGTTCATTCACATAAGCTGTAAAACAGCCCAGAACCTTTTATCTTTATGCAAAATGCCTCTGTGAAACATCATGTAACAGGAGAGTTTTGCATCTTCTAGAGATCTGGATGCGAGAGCGAAGAGTGAGCGTTACCGGGCTCTCTTTCGTCTTCCAAAAGACGAGAAACTGGACGGGCACACAAACTGCACTCTGTGGACGCCCTTCAACAAGATGCACATACTGGGGCAGATGTTTGTGTCCACTAACTACATCTGCTTCACCAGCAAGGAGGAGACGCTGTGCAGCCTCATCATCCCTCTGCGTGAGGTTAGTTTTTTTGTTTTAATCAGTAAGACTGTTTGGTTATGTTGAAATAGTTTCCATGTTTTGGTCCTTCACTGCCTCACTGATTTCTGAAAACACAAATTCTAAATATGCAGCTTATGATCTGAGATGGGTCACTTATTTAGGAAGCTTTAAACTATTAGGTTTTACTTGAAGATTATGACAAATTAAATCTGGGTTGGTTTTTTTTCACATTAATGGCTTTGATTTAACTCACATGAGATTGTGTCCTGGTGCCCTGCAGGTGACCATCGTGGAGAAGGCAGACAGCTCCAACGTGCTGCCCAGCCCACTGTCCATCAGCACCAAGAATCGCATGACGTTTCTGTTCGCCAATCTGAAAGACAGAGACTTCCTGGTACAGAGGATCTCCGACTTTTTGCAGCAAACCACCTCCAAGATTTACCTGGAAAGAGAGCTGAACAGCAGCAGCAGCAGCAGCTCGGATGATGAGGTAAAAACAGGTGTCTGGTACATTCAGATCTTTTTCCTAATGTTTCTGACAAAAAGTATGGAATCACTGCTTTAGGAGGATGTTCAGTCAGTTGTTTTACTCTGTAGCATACATGAATAAAAAACAGCCAATATGACTCAACTTGATGACATATCTTTTTCCCCGATTAAGTAAAGAAAAGAAAATTATGGAATCGCCCTAAAATTACCATTTCTATAACAAATTTCTACAAAAGTCTCGTAGTCTTGTTGTTGTTTTTAACCAGGTCCTTTTTAACTTGTTTTATGTTTTAAATGTTAATTTGAGTTATCTGTGAGGCACTTTGTTGGAGCGGTGGTTGTTTTAAAGTGCGTTAGAAATAGATTATAGTAGTCACTAAGCAAATTAGTTAGCAGTTTAAAGTGAGAGCTTGTCCTGTTTAATGTCTTGATCCTGGTTCATTAATATTTTGTTATTTGCCAGAGCTTTTATTTTCCTAAAAGTGTTTTTTCTTAAAAATGTTGTACGTTGTTGGTTTTTTAAAACAACACTTGTTTACTGCTTGAGTTTAGGAGACTTTTATACCTCAGGTACTGGACTAAAAATACATTTCAAAGCTCTTCTATAGTCGTTGGCTGATTTTTAAAGACTCTGGACAGCAATATTGATCAACATCACTTTAAAAGATGGCAAAGTGTGGCTGCAAAAACCTAAAGAAATGACTGCTGACAAAAGACTTTAGTGTAGTTCTGCAGCTGCAGTATTGTACTTGTTTAAAGTTTAAATGTTTTCCCTCTACAGGTTTACTCCCATCATGGCTCCCTGATTTCCTGCAGTCCACAGCAAAGTCTGGCTTCAGAGGCCGAGCGCACCTTCAACCTGAACGACAACAGCGTGCCCACAGCCTCAGAAGCCCTCATGACCATGTATCGGCGCCGCTCACCTGAGGAGTTTAATCCCAAACTGGTGAGTCTGATTGCCGAAAAATGCGAAAATCCATTCATTTTCTCTGCTCTGCCTTTACTCTTGCTGTCTTCATTTTCTCCCAGGCCAAGGAGTTCCTGAAGGAGCAGGCGTGGAAGAACCACTTCACAGAGTATGGAGAGGGGGTGTGCATGTACCGCACGGAGAAGACGAAGGAGCTCGTTCTCAAAGGCATCCCTGAGAGCATGAGAGGAGAACTATGGCTGCTGTTTTCAGGTGAGCAAATGATTCAAACATTTGACCTGCAAAACACATGCTGGAAACCACAAACTGAGCTGAAAAGGAAACCTGATGCATATCAGAGGCAGGTAGTGTAAACCAAAGACTTCCTGTTGACAGATTAAGATCTTCTGGGAGAAGTTTCTCTAAAACTGCTGTTGATTTGCTGCAGCTTGACTGATCTTCCTTAAGGTTAGACTACAGTGTCTTTAAAAAGCATTAGTCCTCCTTGAACCTTCTTATTCTGTCACATTACAACTACAAACGTCAATGTGTTTTTATTGGGATTTCATGTGATAGACCAGCACAAAGTAGTGCATGGTGAGGTGTATGGAAAATACTGTATGGCTTAAACTATTTTCTTTGTTTTTATCAAAATCTCAATGGTTTTATTCAATTCAATTCAGTTTATTTATATAGCGCCAATTCACAACACATGTTGTCTCAAGGCACTTCACAAAAGTCAGGTACATACATTCCAATTAATCTTAATCATTGAACACTGCACTCAGAGTTAGTTATTTATTCAAATTGGATAAAAAGTTTTTCTATCTAAGGAAACCCAGCAGATTGCATCCAGTCAGTGACTTGCAGCATTCCCTCCTCCTGGATGAGCATGTAGAGACAGTGGACAGTCACTGGCGTTGACTTTGCAGCAATCCCTCATACTGAGCATGCATGTAGCGACAGTGGAGAGGAAAAACTCCCTTTTAACAGGAAGAAACCTCCAGCAGAACCAGGCTCAGTGTGAGCGGCCATCTGCCACGACCGACTGGGGGTTAGAGAGAACAGAGCAGAGACACAAAGAGAACAAAGAAGCACTGATCCAGGAGTACTTTCTTTGGGAAGGAAAAGGTAAATGTTAATGGATGTAGCTCTTTTAGTCATTTCATCTAGAAAGAAAGAACAGATAAACTCTGAGCCAGTTTTCAAGGTTAGAGTCTGAAGAGAGCACATAGTTAGTTACAGTAAAAGCTCAGCCAATTGCCATGTCTAGGAGAGAGAAAGGGCTAAACACTGAAAGACAGGGCCATGTGGATCATCGGTAGAGGGTGAGCATTAAGTTGTTGCCAGCAGAAGCTCGGACGATTCCCCTCTCCAGAAAGGTGTCACAGGTAGACACAGAGTCAGGCCAGGTGTAGCTTCTAGGAAGAGAAAAGAGAGGGAACACAAAGTTAAAAGCTGAAATAACAGCAAATAATACAAAATTGGAGAGTAGTGTGAGAATGTAGCGAAGAGGGTGAAAGTGGTCATTATGTCCTCCAGCAGCCTAAGCCTATAGCAGCATAACTACAGAGATAGCTCAGGATGACCTAAGCCACTCTAACTATAAGCTTTATCAAAAAGGAAAGTTTTAAGCCTAGCGTTAAAAGTAGACAGGGTGTCTGCCTCACGGACTAAAACTGGGAGCTGGTTCCACAGGAGAGGAGCCTGATAACTAAAGGATCTGACTCCCATTCTACTTCTAGAGACTCTAGGAACCACCAGTAAACCTGCAGTCTGAGAACGAAGTGCCCTGTTAGGAACATATGGAACAATCAGATCTCTGATGTATGATGGAGCTAAATCATTAAGGGGTTTATATGTGAGGAGGAGAATTTTAAATTCTATTCTGGATTTAACGGGGAGCCAATAAAGGGAAGCTAAAGTAGGAGAAATATGATCTCTCTTTTTAATTTTCATCAGAACTCTTGCTGCAGCATTTTGAAAAAGCTGAAGGCTTTTAACTGCATTTTGTGGACATCCTGCTAGTAAAGAATTACAATAGTCCAGCCTTGAAGTAACAAATGATTGGACTAGTTTTTCAGCGTCACTTCTAGACAGGATATTTCTAATTTTGGCAATGTTCCAGAGTTGAAAGAAGGAAATCCTAGAAACCTGTTTAATATGGGATTTAAATGACATGTCCTGGTCAAAAAAACACCTAGGTTTTTTACTTTATTAACGGAGGTCAATTTATTGCCATCCAGGATAAGTGATTGACTATGCAGTTTCTTTTTTAAAGACTCCGGTCCAAAGACGACAACTTCTGTCTTGTCTGAACTTAGAAGCAAAAAAATTAAAGTCATCCAAGTTTTTATGTCTTCAAGACATGCTTGTAGTCTATCTAACTGGTTGGGCTCATCAGGATTTATGGATAAGTAAAGCTGAGTATCATCAGCGTAACAGTGAAAATTTATCCTATGCTGCCTGATAATTTTACCTATTGGAAGCATATACAGTAGAGACCAAAAGTTTTGACACACCTTCTCATTCAAAGAGTTGTCCTTTTTTTCATGACTATGAATATTGTAGCTTCACACTGAAGGCATCAAAACTATGAATTAACACATGTGGAATTATATACTGAACAAAAAAGTGTGAAACAACTGAAAATATGTCTTATATTCTAGGTTCTTCCCACATTTTGCTTTGATTACTGCTCCGCACACTCTTGGCATTCTGTTGATGAGCTTCAAGAGGTAGTCACCTGAAATGGTTTTCCAAAAGTCTTGAAGGAGTTCCCAGAGATGTTTATCACTTGTTGGCCCTTTTGCCTTCACTCTGCGGTCCAGCTCACCCCAAACCATCTCGATTGGGTTCAGGTCCGGTGACTATGGAGGCCAGTTCATTTGGCGCAGCACCCCGTCACTCTCCTTGGTCAAATAGCCCTTACACAGCCTGGAGGTGTGTTTGGGGTCATTGTCCTGTTGAAAAATAAATGATGGTCCAACTAAATGCAAACCGGATGGAATAGCATGCCGCTGCAAGATGCTGTGGTAGCAATGCTGGTTCAGTATGCCTTCAATTTTGAATAAATCTCCAACAGTGTCACCAGCAAAGCACCCCCACACCATCACACCTCCTCCTCCATGCTTCACGGTGGGAACCAGGCATGTAGAGTCCATCCGTTCACCTCTTCTGCGGCGCACAAAGACACGGTGGTTGGAACCAAAGATCTCAAACTTGGACTCATCAGACCAAAGCACAGATTTCCACTGGTCTAATGTCCATTCCTTGTGTTCTTTAGCCCAAACAAGTCTCTTCTGCTTGTTGCCTGTCCTCAGCAGTGGTTTCCTAGCAGCTATTTTACCATGAAGGCCTGATTCACACAGTCTCCTCTTAACAGTTGTTCTAGAGATGTGTCTACTGCTAGAACTCTGTGTGGCATTGACCTGTTCTCTAATCTGAGCTGCTGTTAACCTGCGATTTCTGAGGCTGGTGACTCGGATGAACTTATCGTCCGCAGCAGAGGTGACTCTTGGTCTTCCTTACCTGGGGCGGTCCTCATGTGAGCCAGTTTCTTTGTAGCGCTTGATGGTTTTTGCGACTGTACTTGGGGACACTTTCAAAGTTTTCCCAATTGTTCGGACTGACTGCCCTTCATTTCTTAATGTAATGATGGCCACTCGTTTTTCTTTACTTAGCTGCTTTTTTCTTACAAATACATACAAATTCTAACAGTCTATTCAGTAGGACTATCGGCTGTGTACTGTTTCCACCTTCTGCACAACACAACTGATGGTCCCAACCCCATTTATAAGGCTTGAAATCCCACTTATTAAACCTGACAGGGTACACCTGTGAAGTAAAAATCATTTCAGGTGACTACCTTTTGAAGCTCATCAACAGAATGCCATGAGTGTGCGTAGCAGTAATCAAACCAAAAGGTGGCTACTGAGGCGACTGTGGCTCTGTAGGAAGAGTAGTCGTCTTGCAATCAGAAGGTTGTGGATTCGATTCCAGCTTCCTCCTGCCATATGTCGATGTGCCCCTGGGCAAGGCACTTAACCTCAAGTTGCCTACCGATCTGCGTATCGGTGTATGAATGTGTGAGCGTTAATGAGTGCAATTGGGTGAATGTGGCTCTAGTGTAAAGCGCTTTGAGCGGTCTGTATGACTGGAGAAGCGCTAAATAAGTTCAGTCCATTTACCATTTATTTTGAAGAACCTAGATAATAAGACATATTTTCAGTTGTTTCACACTTTTTTGTTCAGTATATAATTCCACATGTGTTAATTCATAGTTTTGATGCCTTCAGTGTGAAGCTACAATATTCATAGTCATGAAAATAAAGAAAACTCTTTGAATGAGAAGGTGTTTCCAAACTTTTGGGCTGTACTGTATGTGCTGTATATAGTAAAGAGAATTGGCCCAAGTACTGAACCCTGTGGTACTCCACAATTAACCCTGGAGTTTGAAGATGATTTATCATTTACATGAACAAACTGGAATCTGTCAGACAAATAAGATTTAAACCAGCCTAGTGCTGTTCCCCTGATCCCTACAGCATATTCCAGCCTTTCTAAGAGAATATTATGATCGACTGTATCAAATGCAGCACTGAGATCTAACAGAACAAGTACAGACACCATTATCTGAGGCAATAAGAATATCATTAGTGACTTTAAGCAGAGCTGTTTCAGTGCTATGATGAGCTCTGAAGCCTGACTGAAACTCTTCACACAGGTCATTGCTGTGTAAATGCTCACACATTTAATTAGTAACTATTTTCTCAAGAATTTTAGATAAGAATGGAAGATTGGATATAGGTCTGTAATTTATTAAGTCATCTCGATCAAGTGAAGGTTTCTTAAGCAAAGGTTTAATTACAGCTACCTTAAAAGCTTGTGGTACATATCCATTTACTAAAGATAAATTAATCATATCTAAAATGGGGCTGGTAATCAGAGAAAACACTTCCTTAAATAATTTGGTTGGGACTGGGTCTAACTTACAAGTTAAAGGTTTAGATGAAGCTAATATTTCTGATAACTCAGGAAGCTCCACAGGATCAAAACAGTCCAAACACAGATCAGGTTCTACAGTTATTTCCAATGTTGTCTCACTTGCTGAGGATGAAGTAATCATCTTCGGGAGTATGTCAAAGATTTTATTTTTAATAGAATCAATTTTATTTATTTGGCTTGGCAAAGTGTCTTTTCATAACATTTTAACATTGTGCTTTAAAGTACGCAGCTCTGAATTAAACCAAGGAGCCAGCCTCCTATGAATAATTACCTTCTTTTTTCAAGGGGTTTATGTACATTGTGTCCAGCCTTCTTGAGTTAATATTTTGTAGAACCACCTTTTACTGCAGTTACCAGGTGCAGGTTTTCATGCCTCCAGCAGCTTGATAGATCCAGACACACTTTCTTCTTTGTAAAATAGCTCAAGCTCAGTCAGATGGGATGAGAGTGCAGGTAAACATGATGTTCTGTGGCTAGACCTTTGAAGACTACCTTAATCCCATTGAGATTCAGGCCTGGACTTTGACTATGCCAAGACATGAATCTGGTTTGATCTAAACTATTCCATTGTATCACTGGATCTGTGTTTAAGGTCATCTTCCTGCTTGAAGGTAAACTTCTCCACAGCATGATGCAGGTACTGCCATGTTTTAATATATATTGTTCATGTAAGCAGCGTGATGTGCAGCGATAATTTTCACCCATATGTAGCATTGTGGACGCAGACTAAACACTTAAGTCATGGTCTCATCTGACCAGAGCACCTTCTTCCAGATGTTTGGTGTGTCCCCTACATGCAAAAAAACTGCAAGCAGAACGTCTTCTGTCTTGCTTTCAACAATGGCTTTCTTTTTCCCACTCTTCCATATGAAGATATATGAAGTACACAGCTACTAGTTGTCCTGTCCAGAGTTACCATGGGCTTTTTGCTGTTTTTCTGAATATCTTCACAGGACTGCAGGATTTATACTGAGATTAAATTACTCACAGGTGGACTCTCCTTACTAATTAGCTGACCTCCCAAGGAAATCGGGGCCTCTGAATTTTATTTAGGGGTATCAGAGTAAAGGG
The DNA here is from genome assembly GCA_036173005.1 of Crenichthys baileyi. Lineage (NCBI taxonomy): Eukaryota > Metazoa > Chordata > Actinopteri > Cyprinodontiformes > Goodeidae > Crenichthys > Crenichthys baileyi. The sequence continues at coordinate 409,453 of JAHHUM010002656.1, forward strand.
GGCATGTTGTTGCAGCTGTGGAAATGATTCAAACATTAAAGGAAAAAAATCTGTGAATTTCAGCCTGAAAACATCTTGGATTACTGAAACAAGGAGACGTTTGTACTGAAAGAAACTAATCCTACACAACTGGGTTTACTTTAGACAACTGGTATCAGTGTGAACAGTAGCGTAAGTGCCCCAACATGCCGCAGGTATGCACATAAAACAGAGGTTTCGGTTTACAACCACAGCCAAAGTGCTACACACCTGCAGCTACACAGACAGTGTGACCCTGTTATACCCAGGAAACACATCATCCCAGTAAACACATCATCGGAGCAGAAGACAGAGTTCACTGTTCTCAGTCTCTCAGAACAGTTTGACAAGACATGTATTTATTAAAACTGTCCTTGGAGATAAAGATGAAACAAGATCTGCTGCAGATTTACTGAGGTAACGGCTTATTTTAACAGAACTATTCTGTTAAAATAAGCTTTATTGTTCTGTGAAGTAGTGACATCTGCTGTTGAGTTTGTAGCTTTAGTCCTTCGGTCAAACTGAAAAAAGATAAAACCTGAGAACAAAGCATATTTTTTATTTTATATATTCATTTTATTATCCATTTATTTTGAAGGTGTAGTTGTTGACACTCATGCTGAAGTCGCAAATCTACCTTGGTATATTTGTATATTGTATATATGTATTTATGGACATAAAGATATATGCAGAATATATCACACAGAATATAACACAAAAAAACAAAAAAGAAAACCCAGAGAGTAAAGTGTACCAGAGTCAAATTCCTTGTTTGTTGTATGTACAAACTTGGAAATAAAGTTGATTCTGATTCAGATTCTGAAAACAGTAACAAATGCTTTTCGTATTTATTGGGGTTATATTTGTCAGATATTATAATTTATCTGAAACATTTAATGTGACCAAACAGAAGATAACAGGGTGGATTTTCCTGGCATAAAAACATATTACACTTCTTTAGGTCTCTGAATTTACGTGTGTGTGATTATTGTTATTCATGTATTTTTAAAAAATTACGTACTTAGTAATTAAAGTAATTAAAAACATGTTCTCTTTTTTTTAAATAATTTCACATGTCATGTATGTTACTGCTTTCAGTTTTTAATCCCACGTGTTGTCCTGGACAGGGGCGATCAACGAGATGATGACTCACCCCGGATACTACGAAGACCTGGTGGAGAAATCGATGGGAAAGTACAACCTGGCCACGGAGGAGATTGAGCGGGATCTGCACCGCTCCCTGCCGGAGCATCCGGCCTTTCAGAACGAAATGGGCATCGCCGCGCTGCGCAGGGTCCTGACTGCCTATGCTTTCAGGAATCCCAACATCGGATACTGCCAGGTGAAGGCATCGTTTTTTTTGTCCCTGTGGGAATCTGCAGCAGCTCACCTTCCTGGACTATTACTGAATCTTTTATCTTTTTTGTGGCATAACTCGACAGGCCATGAATATTGTGACGTCTGTGCTGCTGCTTTACTCTAAAGAAGAAGAAGCTTTCTGGCTTCTGGTGGCTCTCTGCGAGAGGATGCTGCCGGACTACTACAATACAAGAGTTGTTGGTCAGTCTGAGCATGTTTACTTAGATGTTTTTGATTTGAGGATTTCTGTCTGTGAAAATGTAACCCTGTCTTACTCTCATATTTAGGAGCCCTCGTGGATCAGGGTGTGTTCGAGGAGCTTGCGCGCGAGTACATCCCCCAGCTTTACGACTGCATGCAAGACCTCGGGGTCATATCCACCATTTCGCTCTCATGGTTTCTCACTCTTTTCCTCTCTGTTATGCCATTTGAGAGCGCCGTGGTGGTAGTAGACTGTTTCTTCTATGACGGCATCAAGGTCATCTTTCAGTTGGCGCTCTCTGTGCTCCACTCCAACATCCACCAGCTGCTGGGCTGCAAGGATGACGGAGAAGCCATGACTGTCCTGGGCAGGTGAGGAGGAGATGCATCTTGTTTCTTAGGATGATGCAACAGTTACTTAAAAAAATAATGATGGTCTTGTTTGGTACAAAAACCTTGTGTCAGTTACATAGTGAGGAATGAAGTGCAGCAGCAGTGAGGTCAACAGGCATTAAACATGAGGCACAGAGATGGGAATCTCAGTGACAGTAATATCGTTTCAGTCTGCTGTGTTGCATGATTTCATCTTTGCACATGCACTGTGAAAGGCATGTAACTCATGCTAGCAGCAAAATGTCCAATAAGACATTTATGCAGAAAACACCTCAGAGTTTAGAGCACAAGAAAAACTGTCAGGTAGAAAAAAAACAATGTCTCTTTCCCACAGCTTTTTTGGCTCCTTGCACATAACTGGCATGAACTGCCCCCCCTAGCAAAGGAGAAGAGCACACACCTCCAAATCGTGGCCAGACTCAGCAGTGATGGTTGCTCGGAGACAGCCAGAATTAATTTTAAATCTGCAGTTTGTTTAACTTCCTGCTACCATTTTCCTTTCTTGATTTTTTTTCAGACAGATTTTGTAAGAACCACAGCAAAGGTAACTTTGATAGCTTTTACATTTTAGTCCGTTCAGCCTTCGAGTGCAAAGCATCCACAAACCTCATACAGATAGTTGCATTTTAGCAGTAAAAACTGATTATTTTTGGCTAAGAATTTACAACAAATAGCCTTTCATGTTCTGAGCAAGAATTATGGAAAACTTTTTTTTCCCCAATAACTTTGAAACAAGGAATATCTCAATATTTACTGGCCTGATGGCAAACTGTCTCATTCTTGCAGCTTTTGAATGAATACATGCCATGTCCTTCAGTCTCTGGTAGTTGGCAATCTCTGTTGTCCATGTTGGTACTATATTATACAGAGTTGTTCTACACCAGCTAACACACACTGTACAGAAACAGCAGATGGAGTATTGTAAATAGTATTTTGGATCTGGATATTATGTGTTGTGGAAATCTGAACACATTTTGTACATGCAGCATTAACTAGCGAGCAGTTGAACAGCAAATGCAGTGAATGTAAGGTTGCGTCGTAAAAGTGACTTATTTCTGTAACTCTAGTTTTGTTGCTCAAACAATCGTTGGCTGTTTTTTAAATATGAATTCATTTTGTCTGTCTGCAGGTACCTGGACAGTGTGACCAATAAGGACAGCACCCTCCCTCCTATCCCTCACCTTCACTCTCTGCTCACCGATAACGGAGAACCGCATCCCGATGTGGACATTTTCAAGCTGGTCCGCAGCTCCTATGAGGTAATAGACCTGAAGTATGAGTCGTGTTTGGCAGCTTGTGTCAATTGGATTGATTTGTACGACTGTTTTCTTGCACATCCTGAATGCATCCAGGTTTGCCCTTGATTAGTTACACCAAAGCACTCAGCAGATGTACCCAGGTTTAAGCAATAAAGTTTCTGATGAGGGCCCACAGAGCGGTTCCAACATGTTCGCCTTTAAGCCTGTTGGTGGCCCAGCCCATCTCCTCACACATTCCGCCCTGCATGTCTTTGTTGCCTCTCATAGTAGAGCAAGATCTGACCTGTCTGTGTTTCTTCTTTTTCGGTAGAAATTTGGCTCAATCCGTGCAGACGTGATTGAACAGATGCGTTTCAAACAGAGACTGAGGGTCATTCAGACCATTGAAGACACAACCAAACGCAACGTGGTACGAAACCTCTGCAATCATTAAGCAGTTGTATTTCTCACACATTGTTTATTATATGCTGCTTGTTAAATCTGTCAGCATAACTGCAGAAGAGTTACTTGATGACTTCCTAACTACAAAAGTAGTTTTGCAAGTAAAGTTACTTGAAGTAATTTTAGACATTAGGTCCTCTGCGTCACATTCACTGTTTGTCCTCTTTTCATCCAGGTCCGAACTATTGTAACAGAGACGGCTTTCAGTATTGACGAGTTGGAAGAGCTTTATGTGCTTTTCAAGGTGAGTCGCACTTTTTTGTTGTAAAAAAAAGTATTGGAAGATATAATATTAATCATTAATAACTAAGAGCAATTGGAAGGTGACCGGAATTTCAGCTTGATTGGCCCTGAATAGTCGTAAACTGATAAATCTTTTTCCTATTTGTCTACATCACCATACTAAGCTCTACTGGGCGGCGCAGCAGCACTCTTCCGTGTGGATACTGTTACTGAGGAAAAAATATTCCAAGTTTAGTGTCATTAGGATGTTCAAGATGAAGTCAGAGGAGGCAAAAGGTTTAAGCAGCTTTTTAAATAAAAAGTATTTTCTACGGCATGTCGAGGCATATCTTTGCTTCACTGAGACAACAAGAGCGTGAGAGTGAGTGAGACATTCAGCAGATAACAGGAAGGTCTGTTTTTTCCTTTTGACCTTTCAACCTCTGTCATGGAGCATGGTGGATTTGGAAATGATTGCTGCCACTTGGAAATCTTAAAGTAAAGGCAAGGATCTATTTTTTCTAGGCACGCAGCGACAGTAACTGCTGTTTTTGAGGGTAGCCGCACTGAATACCTCAATCGCTGACGATGCTAAAATGTGAACTTTTAATCGTTTTTTTTTTTCTCTTTTAAAGTTATAAAACCATTCTGGAGAAAGTGCTCTATTTAAGACACCATAGTGACAGCTCCTAATTAATGTAATTCAAAAACAATGAATGCTGTTTTTTAATCTTCTCATATTATTGGTCTTAAACCAGAATCGGAAACAAATAAAATAATTACTGGCAGTTTATAGCTTTGCAAAAACCTGTAAATCAGTCACAAAAATCTAAAAGAGAAACAATACACTGAGCCTAGAGATGGCCACCATGTAAACCAGCATTGAAAGAACCAGCACTGTAATTTGATATCAATGTTTTTGCACCAAACCAGTCGCACTGCTAAACTGCAGCCAGTCCCTAACTGGAGCCAGTTTCATTTAAACCCACTTTTGTCCTGTTGCTCCAAGTATCTTTTCTTTGCACCGCTCAGGCAGAGCACCTGACCAGCTGTTACTGGGGAGGCAGCAGTAACCCCACAGAGCGCCATGACCCCAGCCTGCCTTACCTGGAGCAGTACCGCATCGACGTGGAGCAGTTCAAGGGCCTGTTCACCCAGCTGTTCCCCTGGGCCAACGGGGCCTACTCAGACCCGCTTGCCGTGCGCTTCTTTCGTTTACTCGATGAAAACGGAGACGCCCTCATCAACTTCCGAGACTTTATCAGCGGCCTGGGTAAGCCGGGATGGGTTAGGAATTTGTCGCTATTAATTTGTCCTGAAAAAAGCATCCGCTCTGGACGTCGTTGATCTGTCTCAACTCCAGACTCATGTTTTGTAGGTGTTCTGTGTCATGGGGATCTGACGGAGAAGCTGAAGCTCCTCTACAAGATGCATGTGTTACCTGGTGAGTGTGTTACCTGGAGAGTGTGTCTGTAGACAGACCAGAGATCTCAGTATTTCACACCATGGAAGCAGAGTTGTGTGACCTGCACAAATAACGGTGTTTTTCGATTGGATAAATAATTTTCGAGTCCCCTCAAACTTTAAATTCTAGCCTTAAAATGTCAGTACTTTGTTACGGCAGTACATCCATCTTTATTCTTTAAAGAAAATATATTTTCTGACTGTTTTGACTCTTTTTTTTCCACAGAGATAACTCATGAGCAGGAGGAGCCTGACTCGGCCTTTGAAGCCACTCAGTACTTCTTCGAAGACATCACTCCAGAAACATCCATCAGTAAGATCAAACCTCCTAAGGGATCACTTCTTTGTAGCGCGTGTATATTTTTTTTTCAATGTTAGTCAGAGCAGCAGAGAGACTCACAATGAGGACTAGTGATTTTTATCAAGCTGTTAGTAAAATCAGATGTCACAGTGATTTGCATATGAAGGATCACACTGACTGAATGGAGAAAAACTGCCAGTCCTCTACCGTTGATCAAACTTGATGGCATGGCGGTAGCTTTGCAATGTATGCGTTTGTTCAGTTTAAACTGACCCAACTTTTGGCCTCCAAAGAGTCACACTTTCCATTCTTCTGGTTTTCAGCCACATTGATAAACCAAGTATTGCATAATTGTACTCAGCCTCCCTAAGTCAATACTTTGTGAATCACCTTGAATCACCGTGGGGTACCAGCCTCGAAGCTTTACAGGTGAACCTCTGCCCAAGTGTATGTCACCCTTTTTAAATATTTGAACGATAGATTATTAAAACCATGCGTCTGCTTCTTTTTACTTTCTCCAAATGTACTACTTAGTGGTGGTCCATCACATGAAATTCCCCCAGAATACATTGAGCCTCTTGGTTGTATTGTGACAAAATGTGACTATATGAAAATTTTTTAGGGCACTGTGCATGACATTTTAGCACATTGTTCAGTAAGCATTAAAAAATTAAAGTGGTTCATTGTAGGACATCATAGAAAGTGTAAGACTTTAAAAACGATCTCCTACAGATATTTTCAGCTTTAATCTCATCACATTTATGTGTCAGCTCAAAATAAGAAAATGCTCTGATAGAGAACATTTTACAAACTGAGCTTTTAGGATCAATTTGATTTTGACATGTTTATTATAATTAGTGCAAATGAAACTGTATGTAATTGAATCTGATTATATAATTGGATGTGAATCGGACTGAACTGAATTCTGTATAATTGAATTTTAGCTGGAGGTGTTTCCCCCTGTAAAGTTATGTGTTGTTAACTTGAATTCATTTGACCTTGTAAATTTCACAAAATGTTGCCACACTGGTGTATATATTTCATTTTACTGTATGCAGAAAATGTGCCACGCACCACAAAAAACTTGATGTTTAATTCATGTAATAAATCACAGAAGTTGTCTTATATTTAGATTTACATTTCTGAGTTAACAAGTTTCCTTTTTATCTTCTCAGGTCGTGATTCAAAGGGTAGAGGCGAGAAGGATGATGGCTTCGTCAGAGTTACGTTCAAGACTGAAAAAGGTGAGAAACATTTCTAAACAAAATGCAATCTAGTCCAGAGATCATACAAGGCTGCCCTAGTTGAATAATGCTTTCATTGTAGGCCAAACCTACAATGTTTGGCCCAATCATGGTGTTTAAAAGGCAAGTAAATAGAAAATGTATGTTAACCTCTGAATTTAAAGAAAATTTCTTTCATTTTTCTGGCATTTAGCAGGAAAAAGCTGTCCTTGTAAATAGGGTTTAAAACCAAAATGTTTGTTATATGAGAAACTGGCTTAAGTCCAAACTTTTAATTTAAGTTTGTTTTTATGAAAAAAAAAGATGATTCTCAAGAGATTCTTATTTATATTTCACAGTGCAAAAACTGAGCACTCCTGATTACCGTCATTACCTGAAACTGTGGAACGAAGAGACGAAACCTAAACGAGAAAGCACAAAGGACCTTCCAAAGCTAAATCAGGTAGGATATGATCTGAGACACGGATCTGGTGCAGAGTAGGTCCACAAGCATTAACAACCTTCTTTATGTTTCTGTCCTTCAGAGTCAGTTCATCGAACTCTGTAAGACCCTCTACAGCATGTTCAGTGAGGATGTAGCTGAACAGGAGCTCTATCACGCCACTGCAACTGTCACCAGTCTACTGCTGGAAATGGGAGAAGTGGGAAAGCTCTTTACTTCCTGCGGCAGAAAGGATCCCAGCCAAGGGGGGATGTCTGAGCCAAGTTTGTGCAGGAGAGACTTATTGGATCTTAAATCCACTCAAGATGCTTCGAATCCGGGAGATGTTTTTATCCCTGCAGGTCTGGAGGACAAGTCAAGCCCCTGTGAGGAGGATAAACGGCACGATGCGGGTGAGGATCTGCCGCCCATGCAGGACATCAAGCTAGAAGACTCCTCTCCTAAAGAGACGGGAACGTCGTCCGCCATGCTCATATCCGACGATGAAACCAAAGACGACACATCGATGTCATCTTACTCAGTGCTGAGCGCCGGCTCCCACGAGTTGGACGAGAAGCTGCAGTGCGAGGACATTGCAGACGACACAGTTCTGGTACGCGGCGACAAGCCCTCGGAGATCGAACGGAGGGGTCACGCTAACGACAGAAGGCTGCCCCACAGCACCAGCATCGACAAAGACTGGGCCATCATGTTCGAGCAGTTCCTGGCCTCCGTCCTGACTGAGCAGGCTCTGGTGCGGTACTTTGAGAAGCCGGTGGATGTGGCAGCCCGCATCACAAATGCCAAGAACGTGCGGAATGTCGGACGCCCCCTGCTGTCCACAAGTGACTATGAGATCTCTCTCTCTGGCTGAAGGACTAGTGGTTCTCATGAGTTTCAGTGAAGTTTTCTAGGATTATAGCGCAAATTGTAATTGTGTATATTTGAAAGAATGTGATCAAAACTGCTTCTAATGATGTATTTTACCAGAAATTTAAAACCTAATATATAAATCAATAGATTCTGTCCTGTGAAGAGAAGACTGGAAATTCACCCATGGTTTCCTCAAATGACATCAATGTGTACAAGTCGTAGCTGTACCTTTTTATAAGACAATATGCATAAGTAGTAATAGTCTTATATCTCTGTACTACTAGACTGTGTAGATGTAAATGTCCACACGTAGTGTTATTTAAAAATGTTTGAAACCACCTTTAATATCTTAATACTTTGCTTCACAGATGTTAGATCTTCTTGTAATCTTTGAACTGGTGTCCCTCGAAGGTTCTTCAGGTTTCTGAAAGTTGAAGCAGCCAGAAATTCTAAGAAAGTTCAGCTCGTTGGAAGCAAAATATCGAGAAAGGGGGGACTAAACAGTTTCACACAGCTCTGTACAGTATGGTTCAAACTTCGATATTAATCTACAGTATGTATCGTCGCATCACATCTGGTCAAATTGTTGCTTCCTTTAGTTGCAATTCTGATTGCTGCTATTTGCTTATAAAGATATGGAAAACAGAGCTAAAGATCCAATGGTAAAACTATTTTTATGTCTTGTTGTGTAAACACTCAGTTCACTTTAATGCAGTCCATCACTTTAGCAGATAATATATTTTCTTTGGTTCATATTGACAAAAGAAATCAACATGTACAATAACTGCATAGAAAAGATTGTTTAGCTGCTAAAACATGTTGTTTAAGCTGGACATTTTGTTGAAAATATTTTTCATTTCTTTCAGTAATATTACACTAAAATATGTTCAGGAGTCCATGCCTTCTTTGTTTACAACATGTTAGGGTCCACTAATACATCTGCTTGCCTTTTTATTTTTAATTTATTTTTGTCCTTCCATCCTTTTTATTTTTGCTCTATGCATTTTTTACATGGATTTTTAAAATTTTTTTTCTACTGTAAATATTTTGAATTTATTTGACCAGATGTTGCTGCTCTGGATTCTGGTGCATTGTGTATCACTCGTCTAATTAAAATCAGTGTCATTAATTCAGTGCTGCCTCCAGCTTTTTATTCTGACTTTTTTGGACCAGGGCTGGAGCCAGGGGTGGCCATGGCTAAGACTAAGAGAATTTTGTTTTCGGATATTATGAAAATAAAGTTGTAATTTTACGAGAATAAAGTAATAATATTGCAATATTAATGTCATAACAATTTAGAGAATAAAGTAGTAATTTTACAAAAAAGAGTAATCTCTAATATGAGTGACAAATGTATGCCAAAACTGGTTCTAAAAGGTTCCTTGCTAATATCCATAAACTCACCTTGAAAATACAGTAAGGACTTATCCACATCAAAGATATACTAACATGAAGGATGACAAACACAAAATTCAGGCTCTTTTAAGAACTAGTTTTGCAGTTATGTGTCTTTGTTTTCGGCCACCCCTCACTGAGCAACAGTCTCAGTCTGGCCACCTCTGGGAACATTTTCTAGCTCCGCCACTGCATCGGACTACGAGTTTGTAGTATGTAGTGTGTCACCACCATCTGGTGGCAGAACTCACGGATTTAGATCTAAAAATGTTCATCCAACTATTGTCTTACAGTCATGAAATTGGGTCAATGAGGTGAGGGTTCAAAGAGGAACACCCAAACATCCTAGTAAGTCTCCTGCTCCTCATTGGGGATCCAAGAGTTCCCAGGTCAGAAGGGATATACATTCATTGGGTACTTTATGAGGTCCATGTGTACAACTGGTTACCTCAAATCAGTGACTCAATGCATTTAAGCATCTAGATGTGAAAAAAGCAACCTGCCGAAGTTCAGGGTTCTTATTCATGATGAATCCTAAGACTAAAAGTAGCTCCTAGTGATGTCATTTTAAGAAAAATCGGAAAATTTCTCGAATTCTAAGATTACTCTTAGAATTTTCCCTCGGTAAGATAAAAGTTATTCATGAAGCATTTTAGGCCTTAGGATAGCTTCTAACGTGAGCAAATGTTAAGAGTAGTGAAGAGGACTTTTAGTGAGCCTAAGAGTGTCTTAAGCAAAGATGATGTTGGACAGACAGAGAGAAAGGAGAGCTATTTTCCTACAATGAATAACAGCAAATTAATAAACGATTGCACAGGGATCAGCCTCCTAAACAGTCAGGTAAATGAGCAAATAAACTTCAATAACAATCATACAATTATTAATATAGAGATAAGTTGAACCGCCACCTTAACGTGGTGGAGGGGTTTGAGTGTTCAAATGATCCTAGAGGCTATGTTATCTGGGGCTTAAATGCCCCTGGTAGGGTCTCCCATGGCAAACAGGCTCTAGGTGATGGGTCAGACAAAGAGTGGTTCAAGAATCCTTTATGAGGACCACTAAATCGAGGCACGTGACGTCGCCCGGTACGGCGGAGCCGGGGTCCCACCCTGGAGCCAGGCCTGGGCTCGGGACTCGTCGGAGAGCGCCTGGTGGCCGGGTTGCTCCTCGCGGGGCCGGCCGGGCCAAGCCCGAACGAGAGACGCGAGGCCATCCCCCAGTGGGCCCACCACCTGCAGGGGGAACCGTGAGGGACCGGTGCAAAGAGGATTGGGTGGCGGACGAAGGTGGAGACCTCAGCGGCCCGATCCCCGGATGCTTAGGCTGGCTCTAGGGACGTGGAATGTTACCTCACTGGAGGGGAAGCAGCCTGAGCTTGTGCGGGAGGTCGAGAGATATCGACTAGAAATAGTCGGGCTCACCTCCACGCACAGCGTGGGCTCTGGAACCCATCTCCTTGAGAGGGGCTGGACTCTCTTCTACTCTGGAGTGGCCCACGGGGAGAGGCGACGGGCTGGGGTGGGTTTGCTTGTTGCCCCCCAGCTCAGCCGTCTAGTTTTGGGGTTTACCCCGGTGGATGAGAGGGTCGCATCCCTGCGCCTTCGGGTCGGGGATAGGTCTCTGACTGTCGTTTCGGCCTACGGGCCGAGCGGTAGTGCGGAGTACCCTGCCTTCTTGGTGTCCCTGTCGGGGGTGCTGGATAGTGCCCCTCCTGGGGACTCCATTATTCTGCTGGGGGACTTCAACGCCCACGTGGGAAACGACAGTGACACCTGGAGAGGCGTGATCGGGAGGAATGGCCTCCCCGATCTGAATCCGAGTGGTGTTTTGTTATTGGACTTCTGTGCTAGTCACGGATTGTCCATAATGAACACCATGTTCAAGCATAAGGGTGTTCATCAGTGCACTTGGCACCAGGACACCCTAGGCAGGAGGTCAATGATCGACTTTGTTGTCGTATCACCAGACTTTCGGCCGCATGTTTTGGACACTCGGGTGAAGAGAGGGGCTAAGCTGTCCACTGCTCACCACCTGGTGGTGAATTGGAGGAGGAGAAAGCCGGACAGACTTGGCAGGCCCAAGCGCATAGTGAGGGTCTGCTGGGAACGCCTGGCGGAGCCCTCGGCCAGGGATGTATTCAACTCCCACCTCCGGGAGAGCTTTGACCAGATTCCGGGGGATGTTGGAGACATAGAGTCCGAGTGGACCATGTTCTCCGCATCTATTGTCGATGCTGCTGCCCGTAGCTGCAGCCGTAAGGTCTGCGGTGCCTGTTGCGGCAGCAATCCCAGAACCCGGTGGTGGACACCGGCAGTAAGGGAAGCTGTCAAACTGAAGAAGGAGTTCTATCGGCTGTGGTTGGCTTTTGGGACTCCTGGGGCGGCTGACAGGTACCGTGAGGCCAAGTGTGCTGCGGCCCGAGCTGTGACAGAGGCAAAAACTCGGGCCTGGGAGGAGTTCGGCAAGGCCATGGAGAAGGACTACCGGTCGGCCTCGAAGCGATTCTGGCAAACCGTCCGGCGCCTCAGGAGGGGGAAGCAGTGCTTCGCATGGAAGGAGTACTTCGAGGATCTCCTCAATCCTGCCATCACACATTCCCTGGTGGAAACAGAGGCTGGGGACTCGGGGTTGGACTCTTTCATCACCCAGGCTGAAGTCACCGAGGTGGTTAAAAAGCTCCACGGTGGCAAGGCTTCGGGGGTGGATGAGATCCGCCCTGAGTACCTCAAATCTCTGGATGTTGTGGGGCTGTCATGGTTGACACGCCTCTTCAACATTGCATGGGGGTCGGGGACAGTACCTCTGGACTGGCAGACTGGGGTGGTGGTCCCCCTTCATAAGAAGGGGGACCGGAGGGTGTGTTCCAACTACAGGGGGATCACACTCCTCAGCCTCCCTGGTAAGGCCTACGCCAGGGTATTGGAGAGGAAAGTCCGGCCGATAGTCGAACCTCGGCTTCAGGAGGAGCAGTGTGGTTTTCGTCCCGTCCGTGGAACACTGGACCAGCTCTATACCCTCTACAGGGTACTCGAGGGCTCATGGGAGTTTGCCCAACCGGTTCACATGTGTTTTGTGGACCTGGAGAAGGCATTCGACTGTGTCCCTCGTGATGCCCTGTGGAGGGTGCTCCAGGAGTATGGAATCGGGGGCCCTTTATTAGGGGCCATCCGGTCCCTGTACGAGCGGAGCAGGAGTTTGGTCCGCATTGCCGGCACTAAGTCGGACCTGTTCCCGGTGCATGTTGGACTCCGGCAGGGCTGCCCTTTGTCACCGGTCCTGTTCATAACTTTTTTGGACAGGATTTCTAGACACAGCCAAGGGCCGGAGGGGGTCTGGTTTGGGGACCAGTGGATTTCGTCTCTTCTTTTTGCAGATGACGTGGTCCTGCTGGCCCCCTCTAGCCAAGACTTACAGCATGCGCTGGGGCGGTTCGCAGCCGAGTGTGAAACGGCTGGGATGAAGATCAGCTCCTCCAAGTCAGAGGCCATGGTTCTCGACCGGAAAAGGGTGGCTTGTCCTCTTCAGGTTGGAGGGGAGTTCCTGCCTCAAGTGGAGGAGTTCAAGTATCTCGGGGTCTTGTTCACGAGTGAGGGAAGAATGGAGCGGGAGATCGACAGACGGATCAGTGCGGCTGCCGCAGTAATGGGGGCGCTGTGCCGGTCCGTTGTGGTGAAGAGAGAGCTGAGCCGAAAAACGAAGCTCTCGATTTACCGGTCGGTCTACATTCCTACCCTCACCTATGGCCATGAACTTTGGGTCATGACCGAAAGAACGAGATGCCGGATACAAGCGGCTGAAATGAGCTTCCTCCGTAGGGTGGCCGGGCACTCCCTTAGAGATAGGGTGAGGAGCTCGGCCATTCGGGAGGGGCTCGGAGTAGAGCCGCTGCTCCTCCACATCGAGAGGAGCCAGTTGAGGTGGCTCGGGCATCTATACCGGATGCCTCCTGGACGCCTTCCTCGGGAGGTGTTCCAGGCACGTCCCACCGGGAGGAGGCCCAGGGGACGGCCCAGGACACGCTGAAGGGACTATGTCTCTGGGCTGGCCTGGGAACGCCTTGGGCTCCCCCCGGAGGAGCTGGAGGAGGTGTCTGGGGAGAGGGACATCTGGGTGTCTCTGCTGAGTCTGCTGCCCCCGCGACCCGGTTCCGGATAAGCGGAAGACGACGAGTACGAGTACGAGATAAGTTGAACTTTATCGTCCCCTTAGGGGGAAATTAAATTGTTTCCTTAGCAGGACAGATTAAAGGTGCACCAGGGAATAAAAACAAAATGAATAACCATGAATGAAAATTGGGAGAAAAACACAAACAATATAGTACAGAAGAATTTAAATATTATTTATAGATGCTTTCAAAAATAATCATTTGGAAAAAGTGCTAAATATATATATAAAAAAATAATATATATATATATATATATATTATATATATATATATATATATATATATATATATATATATATATATATATATATATATATGCATGGTGGTGCAGTTGGAAGCACTGTTGCCTTGCAGCAAGAAGGTCCTGGGTTCGATTCTTTCATCATGTAAAGTATCTTGAATTGTCTTCTTGCTGATTGTGCTATATGAATTAACTGGCCTTGCCTTCTTTGTTCCCACCGTGACCCTGGGTCCAAATCTACCTTTCAACACTCTCCATCACCAGCTGTACCAACAGCAGGCTCTGCTCCTCTTTCCAGTTTGGTTTTCTCCTTTTTGTTTTGGTCATTTAACCAAATCAAACCTTTTATACCAGGAGATCAAAGTAAAATGCTGACAGGTGAGTATCCCTCATTTATTTCAAATAGATGAAGTAGGAAAATGACCAGCGTGGTGAGTAAAAATTGCAATAAGCAAATATAAGCATGTAAATAAGGTTCAAACATGTTGATGCTGTATGACAATTATTAAATCTTGCTGAGTTTCATCATCATGATTTAAACATTTCTGAATCAAGTCTTAATTCCATCATCGGTTCATTTCTCTCCATTGATTAGTAGAAGCACATTCGTTCTTTGTAACAACCAATCACAGCTCTTAGAAGACAGCGTCACACCTAGCAACGGGGTCAACCACACCTAGCAACCGGGTCAACCACACCTCCTCACTAAAATAGGAATTTCTGTTGTCTCCTCGCTCAGAGTCGCTCTCAGCAGTGAACAGAATCACTCTTAAGCTGAGTCTCCTTAGCAGGAACTTTAAGGCCAAGTTAGGAGCTCACAGAGAGGACTCTGAGAATCTTTGCCAATACTATCTTAGGTAATCAGGATTGTAAAGAAAATTAATTTGATTTTTTTTTCTAATGTTCTGCCCTGGCACTTTGGGCATACCATGTAAAGACCTGGTTGCCTTTCAGAGCAGATTGTCTGGACATAAGAAACATTGCAATACTCCCCAACTCCACATTGCAGTCAGGCACAGAGCCAGGCCATCCCAACAGCCAGGGGACCGTACAGGCACAAGGTTAACCACAGCAGCTGGAGGTCGACTGAACCAAGGGGGGTCCCTGTGCAATCCTGACTGCGAGACAGCTCAAGACAGGTCAAGAGGAAGGTGCTAGTCCCCAGGGCCCAACACACTGCTGATGTCAATGGGCCATCAGCCAGAATCCAACCATGTCACAACAAGGACCAAACTCCTTTCAGACAGACCATACCAAAGCAGAACCCACCCCCACACCAGTCCTCCAAGCGAGTGCAAAGGCAGGGGCAATAGCGGGCATCCCCAGCAATCCCCCCTCCCCTGCCCCTGTTGTGTGCTTGCATGCCTGAGTTAGCATTAGGGAAGTCCTCAAGTATTTGCAGGTTTTATTGGCATGTACGGCTGAATGTTATCTGTGTAAAAATTGTAATGTACACCCTCTTTCTGAAATAGTTTACCAAGAGACAGCAAGTTAGTGGTGAATAGTATGGGGGCAAGTACCGATCCCTGATGCACACCCAACCGAACTCCTTTATGCCGACCCAGGACAATAACGGAGGATGTTCTGATCAACATGCGAGCGAGAGCTGAGGACTGTTTATTAGTTTGGGGTAAATATCCAACGTTTACTGAATGTTTGTGTTATTAAGTTTTGTTACGGGAAACAGGATACATCACACACTGTTTTATAAACTCACTAAAGCAGCAACAAGTTGCTTCACCTAAAACAACAATGGATTAAAATGACAATTCAGGCAAATGCTTGATTGAAACTCTCAAAACTCAAATTATTTTACATGAGCTGTTTTTTAACAATTCAACAGGCAATTTTAAATGTAACAACAAAAGTACAGTTTGCATGAAAGCCTATTCTTGTCATTGTGATTTAAAGGAAAAATTTGCTATCACATAATTATTAGATAGTTTCTCAAAATTTTATCCTAGGTATATCATAACTATGAACATTCTGTGCCAGAGGGGCCCTTCCACGATTACCATCATTCAGCTTCCTCACAGATGACATAACATTTTCTCTTAGGATCTCCAGATACTTGATTTAATCCATCTCCATCTCCCAGTTTTCCAGTGCCAGAGGAAAGCAAAGCAGCCCCAGGGCATCACTGGGCCACCGCCTGAAAAGCTCCAATTTTATTTAATGGCTCCACTGAGCCTATGCCTAAAACCACCATGGCTTAGTTTCTGTATTATGTAACTGACTTTTTGCGTGCTTTCAGGTCAGCAGTGGTTTAGTGAAGGTTAACTTTTTCGACTTTTCTCTTGATTTTGCCGTTATTCTAACATACAATGAAACGTTACCATCAACAGTTGAGTTATTTGAGATGTTCTATCTCAAGCACTTGATGCAACTAAGGAAGCTTGGTTTAGTCAGGTGTGCCTTAGACTACCATTGGTTTGTTCTTATCCATCCATCCATGGTCAACATCAACTTGTCCTTGCAGGGTCGTGGGGGTGGGGGTGGAATAGGTGGGGTCCCACCCTCGACAGATTGCCAGTCCATCTCGGGGTAGCACAGAGACCGGTACCTAACGGCAACTTAGACAGACCAGTTAACCTCACATTCCTGTTTTTGGACTGTGGGAGGAAGCCTGAGTACCCAGAGAGAACCCATGCATGCACGGAGACAACATGCAAAAAGTGAATTTTGCAAATAGACGTAACTGAGAATAATAATTTACATTGCTGCTGTTCACTAGGACCCATATGAATTTATTTCGCTTGGCTCTGTTTAAGCTGGATCTAGCGACCTACCCAGGGTTACCCTGCATCTCGCCCAATGACTGCTGAATATAGGAACCAGTTATTTTTTATTCATTGTTTCCCACAGTGAGCTTTTCTGCTTGTTCCTTTACTTTGTAAACAGAAGTCACGGATACGCATGTTGGTTCAATGCCACAGGTAGTTTAATCTGGCACAGACCGAAACCTGGGTTTACGTCACAAAGTCCACAGATTTTCAAAAGTAAAATCAATACATTCAAAAGAATGTAACATTTCTAAGAATTTAGCAAAACAATTTTAGGAAAAACAAAAAATATTCTGTTTCAAAAATAAAAAATTGCCTTTAAATTCAGCATAAAAAGGTGTGATTTTAATTGTTAAAAGAAAACATGTTCTGGTCAAATGAATCATTGTAGTTAAAATGTGTAAAATGTTATAGTAATTATTCTAAAATGAGTTGAAAACTCCTCTTAGGTACATTTTTTATTTTTAATTATCAGACAAAATAAATTTACAGCATGTTCACACAAGAAAGAAAAGGAAAACAAACCTCAGTCATTTCCACTCACCGTCTGTTTCTAATGTCCACATGTATGACGGTTGTGGTCATGGTCATCCAATCACAGCTCAGTAAGATACCAAACCAAAACACTATTGGCTGCTGGATACAAGCCTTCTTTGGACTCCTGACAGAGCTATGAATTATTAATTTATCGAACATTGTGTTTGTCTGAATGGAACAGTTAAAGGAATTCAAGTTTCTATGAATTTCATAGACAAGATTAATTATGTGAAATTATTAAGAATGAGACCATTAACCCAAACAGATCCACATAAAAAGGTTGAAGGTTCTTTTCCGGCTCTCGTTTTTGCATTAAATCTAATTTCCAACGTAAGTTTTTCTTACATTTTGACATTATGGTTAGGTAGACACAAATAAAGACATTATCTTAGAATATTTTTAGCTTATTGTACATTATATAATATTTTCGGAATCACATAAGCTTGGCTGGACATGTGAGACCACAGAACTGCAGTTTGTTTTTCCGTAGCTGTTTTCGAAGGATGTTGATTCCAATATTATGAGTTTATTTTGGTAATAAAACACGTCAGCCAAACATTAGAGACATAAACAGTGTAATAAAAATGATCAGACCCACAAACCACCTCCTGACCACCAGGTGAATCTCCGTCCCAGCCTTGCAGAGGCGACTGTGGCTCAGTAGGAAGAGTAGTTGTCTTGCAATCAGAAGGTTGTGGGTTCGATTCAGATTTCATATGTCGATGTGCCCCTGGGCAAGGCACTTAACTTCAAGATCTGCGTATTGGTGTATGAATGTGTGAGCGTTAGTGAGTGTGATTGGGTGAATGTGGCTCTAGTGTAAAGCGCTTTGAGCGGTCTGTATGACTGGAAAAGCGCTATATAAGTTCAGTCCATTTACCATTTGCAGACTCTAAAAGCTTTTCCTTCAGCAGTAGCTTGAATTTAGCTCCATTCATCTTCCACACTTAATGTTTTGCATGTAGGCCAGATAGTTTAATTTTGGCCTCATCTTGGTAGGTCTACAATTGTCCTTCGAAATCATGGATTGAAAAAAGCTCCGGGATATTGTTTTAAAACCTTACCCTGCTTTAAACTTCTCCAGAACTTTCTCTGTGGCCTATCTGCTGAGTTCCTTGGTCTTCATGATGTTGGTTGTTCTCTAATGTTCTCTAACAAACATCTGGGGCCAGAAACAGAAAAGCTACATATATGTTAAGGATAAACTGCATTCAGGCTGTTTACTAATTTACTGAAAGTGACTTCTGAAGGGGGCTGTAAAGTTTGTAGCACCGTTGGCTGGCAGCAACAGGGTCCTGGGTTTGAATCTTGGTCTGCATGGGGTTTGCATGTTCTCCCCATCCCGGCTTCCTCCCACAGTCCAAAAGTATCCTGTTAACTGGTTTCTCTAAACCGCCATTAGGTATGAATGTGTGGATATTGGAAGTGTGTGTGGAAGTGTTATGGATGGATGGACTTTATTTTTTAAGGGTTATCAAATTGAAAGGGGCTCAATACAAATAATTAGCACACTTTTGAGGTTTTTATTTGCTGAAAAATAACATGTAGCATGTAGCACTTCACAATTAACTCCAAAAATACACTGAAGTTTGTGGTTGAAACATGAAAAATGTAAAAAGGTTGAAGGGGTATAAAAAGTTTTGCAAGGGGCTGTATGTGGGACACATTTATTATTATCTAACAGACTCAGCTGCTGCCAAATACGCAGTGAGCCCAGACATGATGTGATTTCAAAGGCCTTATCTCCTCTGGAGTGAACTTCAGTCATGGATGCACGTCACCGCTCACATCTATGGTTCCTCACATTTTATTTGACAAAAACAACTGAACAAAGACTAGGAAATATAAATTAATTGAAGGATATATTCATAGTAGCACAGCGTGAAATTATAAATACTGTAAAGTCTGCAGAACAGATTGGGGATTTGTTTTGTAATGCTGCTGTTTGCATGTTTGTGCTGCCATTGGCTGAGAGCCCAGACAAGCCCCCAGGAAAATCAGCCGATAGCACTGAGATATCAGCAGTGTTCAAGGCAGACGCCTAATCTAGCAGTGTAAATAATTACCTATTACTGTACATTTATGACAGATGGACGAGATTTGGGAAATCTGCTGACACAAATTTGTAATCACTCTACCAAATGTAGGCATGCAAATAGTGTTAATCAAATTTAAAAGCAATAACATTTTAAGATGTTAAGTTGTGTTAACAAACCTTGAGAAATAAAATTTCTTCTCTCACAGCATAAGTAATTTTTTGTTGTTTTTCCTGAGAGGCGTCTGCCCTGTGAGGGGAATTGAACACTGATTATCTCACAGTGAGTGGACTTTGATTGAACCCGGGCATACAGAGGTACATAGTGACGCCTCTCTGCGGATGCTGTAAAAAGCCAGCCAGAAAATATATAAGTGAAGAGCGAGAGATGCCTCTTCCCTTTCTCTGCTAGAGGGGCCCTTCGAGGATTACTATCTGGTCCTTCAAACCCTGCCTGGTAACATCCTAGGACCATAAAAACCCTTTAATTATTACCTAAACAATGTAAGTGTGTTTTATAACTCTGAGACTTCAGCCACTCTGACCTAATGTGAAGTCAAATTATGTTTGTGTTGATGTGCACCTGTCTGCAGAGGCAGGAAACATGGTAGGACTCAAGCCCTCAGATGTGCCTCCTCCTCTCGGAGTGAAGATGGCGAGTGCCGGAGCAGCGGCCTGCATAGCTGACATCGTCACATTCCCTCTGGACACGGCCAAAGTCAGACTACAGGTACCTGCTCATTAGTAAGAATGCATTCAGTTATGATCATAGTCATCAGCTTGTCTAGATTTGCTAAAAGGCAAAACAATGTGATGTTTGCACCACACTCTGAGCCGATTTCCCTTCTGCGTTTTCTCCAAAAATCCAAATGGCACATCTATTATTTCTTAGATTCAAGGGGAGAAGCAAGCGGTGGGAGGCATCCGCTACAAAGGGGTGTTTGGGACCATCAGCACCATGGTCCGAACGGAGGGCCCCAGGTCCTTGTATAACGGGCTGGTGGCTGGACTGCAGAGGCAGCTGTGCTTCGCCTCCGTCAGAATCGGCCTCTATGACAACGTGAAAAACTTTTACACTGGCGGCAAAGAGAGTAAGTTTTCACTTATAGAAAAGACCAAGACATGCTGTTTGATTGTGGATAAAAGAAAGCACAGAAGAAAGAATCCATCTTTCAGGACAGTTTAGACATGCAAAGTGTGCTTCATGCTTGGCGCATGAGAAAAATCAAATTCAGTTCGTTAATCAAGATAAGAGAGCGTAATTAAGTAAAAGTTATTTAATATTTAAACTCTAAATGATCTATTGCAGCATCCCTCCTCTTCCATTATAAATGAATTCTACATTTAAAATCCCAAAGAAAACCAGCCAGGGCTATTAAAAATGCCTGATGAACTGAACCTACAAACTCTTCCACTCCTCTCCAGATCCAGGTGTGCTGATACGGATCCTGGCTGGCTGCACAACAGGTGCCATGGCCGTGTCATTTGCACAACCCACTGATGTGGTCAAGGTTCGATTCCAGGCCCAGATGAACCTGAACGGTGTGGCGCGGCGCTACAATGGCACAATACAAGCCTACAGACAAATCTTCCTCAATGAGGGCTTACGAGGCCTGTGGAAAGGTGAGATTAGAGTTCCCCACATCATGAAGGGACAAAATCCACAAAGAATGTGGATAAATAACACTTTGGGTGTGTGTTCTCCAGGAACATTACCGAACATCACAAGAAACGCTCTGGTGAACTGCACAGAGCTAGTTACGTATGACCTGATCAAAGAGGCCATTCTCAGACACAACATGATGTCAGGTAAGAGTCCTCAAGCCAGGGAACAATGGCAAGCCATTTTATTATATAATAAGGCAAGATCTTATAAACAGACATCCTTAGCTTAGCTATTTGGGGGAAAAGGAGTTTTCAGCGATCCAGTGTGTCATTGATCATCTCACCAAATAATATCCCAGATCTAAAACATTATTGTTTCAGGAGCAAATGTCTTAATTCTTATATGCTGTTCACCTCAAGATGTCCACAGCTTACTGACTTTGACTGAACACTGTGGCTACACAAAGTTTCATTCTTGCAATGAGAAATATTCATTTCAGACATCAATATTCTAGCTGTAACTGTTGGAGTGAGATTATGTTATAAGGTTTGAAGCTGTTGATATCTTACCTGCAGTAGAACACTCTCCTAGCATTTCTGTTTAGTAAAAATCCAGTTTAGTTGATCCAAGAGGCCTAAGCTAGCAGGATAAGACCAAGGAGGATTCTTACATGTTAAAACTCCAATCTCAAAAACATATCAGAGGTTTATGGACTATTTTCTGAACCTTGAAATCGTTTTCATGTTTGCTTTGGGTGGCTATTTTCATTAAGGCCGATGACTGTTTACATACAAATTGGAGTTTGGAGCCGGTGCGCCGCCACCAATCTTCCTATGAGAAACATGTACTAAGAATGGAAAATGTAAAGCAGTTCCGATTAACTGACAAAATGTCTTAAAATGATTTTTTATAAACCTTTACACGACTTCATGTTGTATGTAGTTATGGGTGAAGAATTCTATAGATATTTAGGCTTAAGAATGGGTTAGTACTTCATCGCTAAGGCTCATAAATCTGAAGACCCAGTTTTTTACCCAGAGGTGTCCTGTATCAAACATATCCATACAGTTAGCAGGGAGCCATTAAGTAATCTGTGGACAATACCAACTGAATCCCATATTTTCTTTCAAATATGTGCTTTCAGTTTTCAGCTGCAGGTAAGGTATTGAATACTCATAATCTCCACACAACCCTACTTTAAAAAAAAATACGAACCATCCCCTTTAGGCTTTCAAGTCTTCATAAATGTTAAATTATTCCAGATATCAACATTATTAGATGGGTCTCAGATGGTAATTAGAAGAATCTGTTCAAATTGATGTCTTTTTATCCCCCATATGGGTCCTATTTTTTACCTGGAAGTGTCCTGCATCAAACCTACACATGCAATTAACATGGGGCCCTTTTAAAAAAAAATGGACAAAAAAAAAAAAACTTTTTTTTTTTTTTCTCCCCAACCCCTCTTTAACCCTAAATTTTTTTTTCCCCAAATTTTGGGGCCCAAATAGGGAAATGTATGGAGACTTTTTTAGCTGAGGTTTAAATTTCTGACTGGTCAAAAAACCCATCCCAAAAGAAAACCCCCCATAAAAGTTTCAATCATCCCCAAATTTCCAAAATTGCAAAAATTTCCCCCCAGATTTTTCTTTAATCTTAAAAATTTGAATATCCAAAAAACAAATATTTAACTTCCTTGTTTTTAAATTTCAAGGGTTTTTCAAGGGGGGTTTTTGATACAAAGGGGAACCAAATAAGGGTTTTGCTTTAGAAAAAATTTTGGTTTTTGGGATATATATCATACATCTATAAAAAAATCTCATTCCCAAAATTTAATTGGGTTCCCATAGAATTTTGGGAAAAAAATGTGCCCATAATTTTCTTTAAATCCAAAGAGATTTGTTATGTGGGGTTTGATTATATGTCTCAACAACCTGCCATATTATACCTGAACTAGTCATTTTTAAACACACTTCTGTCTCAGAGAGGGGATTACTGATTGGACAAAACTTCCCCCACCCACCACCTCTCAACCCTTTTGCAGCGATTGCAAGTCCCAAATACAGAAATGCCCGTAAATTCCCCCCGCAAGGACTTTATATACGTGGGAATGTGAGGGTTTATTATAACCATCCTCCGGGGGGGTTTCCATTAATTAACAAAGCCCGCCCAAGGCCCAGAACCAAACTCCTCGCTGCGTTGACTGGATTCTCCTTTATCTTTCAAAAAAAAATCTTCCATGGGCCCCCTTTTTGTGTTGCTTTCCGGACGGGTGGGTTTTGGGACCACGGGGGAAAGGGCCTCCCCAGTAGAGTCGGGAAAAAAAAAGATAAACCCCCAAAACCCCCACCCCAGGCCACTTTCCCACACCCATCAACTGGGCCCCGGACCATGCTGACTAAAGAGGGACCTACTGCGTTTTACAAAGGGAACCGGGTTTCCCCCCCTTAAAACCAAAATTTGGCAAAAAAGCCCCAAAATAAGTTTTTTTACAGAATAAACAGGGTCTTTTTCAATTCATTTACAATTTTTTTTCTCAACCCCCAAAACCTGACGGGGAAAAGGGGTTTACATATTTTTTCAAAGAAAAAACAAAATTTCTTACAAGGTTTTTGACCCTCCTTTATTCACCCCCTATTTACCGCACCATTTCAGAAGTTCACCTTATTTCCCGGGTTCAAAAAACTCTTCTAATAAAATTTTTTATAAATACAAAATCCAACTGTTAAATTTTCCCCAAAAATTTGAAAAAAGGGGGGCCCCCTTTTTCCAAAAACCCTCCCCTGGTGAAATTTTTTTGGTTGGGTGCACCCTTCTTGGGGAAAAATCTTTTAGGGAAGAAAACCCCTTTTTTGCTGGGTGGGAAAACCAAACAACCCCTTTTTGGGGCCAAACTTAGAAGGAAAAAATGTTTGGGCCCGTAAAAAACTTTTAGAAAAAGGGGGGGGCCCTTTTTCCCCAGGGAAAAACCCCCAAACCCTACAGCAGGGTTTGGGTTTTAGATCAAAGGATAATTTTTTGTTTAAAAGGCCCAGTCAAAAATCCAGACTGAAAAACACTTATATTTTTTTGGCAAACCCCCCTAAAACCTAAACCCTTTAAAAACGTTCAATCCCACCGAGTTTGAGTTTTTTTTTTAAGCAAGGGAAAAGGAATTCTAAATCTCTAGCTCGGGAAAAAAAGGGGGGAAAAACTCATAAAAAATTTGCCAAACTGAAATTTGCCCCCAGGGAAAAAATGGTTCTTTTCAAAGTAATTTACTTTAGGTGGACTTAACCCAAAACAACCCATTTTAAAGATTTTTTAAAAATTACAGGGCCATTTGGGGCATTTTCCTTTTCCCTTTTAACTCAACAAAGCCCCCCTTGTGTTGGTTTGTTACATAAACTCCCAGTGAAACAATTTTAAAAGTTTGGCCGGGGGGAAAAAAGTTCAGGAGGTAGAATGCTTTTAAAATTGGGGGGCACAAAATTGGGGAACCTTTAAAAAAAAAAGAAATGCCCAAAAACCCCCAAACAAAAATTTTTCCCTTTCCATTTCTCATTTTTTTTCCCCGTTTTCCCCCCGATTTAGCCCCTCGTTTCTGAGACTGGGATCTTGGAATGTCGTCATGTTCGTCTCGTTCGAGCAAATCAAAAGGGCCATGATGGTCTCAAGAAGGATCGAAGCACCAAACTGAGACCTGAATGTAAACCTTAAAGCGACCTGGATGTTGTAGCTCCAATATGGGAAATTTAAAATCATTTCTGGGTTTAAGCTTCAGAGTGTTGGTTTTTTAAATTTTAAAATCATTTTTTTATACATTTAAACACCCCTGGAAAAAAGGAAAAAAAAAACAGCCCCTTTGGGGGGCAAAAATCCCTTGAAAACGTTTGCACATTAATAACCCTAAGTCAAAAACCCGCTCACGTTAGCCTTGACGGGAGCAAATTATTTACAATTTAAATTAAAAACATTTTTTAAATTAATTTAAAAATTTGTGTTTTAAAAATGTTTCTTTTCCTCCCCAAATATATTTTACTTGGGTTTTTTAGACTCTGGTTTTTGTGTTTTTCTTTAAAAAAACACTGAAACTTTTCCATTCAAAATGGGCCCAAAATTTTTGAATTTAAAACAGAATCCGGGGAGTCATTAAAACAAAGCATAAAATTAAAAGAGCCAAAAATTCAGTCCCTTTAGAAATAAAAAAAGATGAAAAAAAGGGCAAAATTAAAGGGCATGAGTCGGGAGATATTAATCCATGCGCAATGATGGAGCGCCATGTTTTACGTTTAAGTCAGGAGCTCTGAACATAAAAAAAACAAGGAAATGACAATTTTTCTGTGAAAATTTGATCAGGAAAAGTGCTTAAAACCTCATGAATCATCTCCACCTGAGTCTTCTGCAGCAGCTCTCATTTCTCTGCCGTTCATAAAGTAGCCACTGGAATGGTCAATGTTTTGAGGTATGGGGATTTAGATTTGTGCTGTATGTAAAAGTTAGTCGTCACTGTGCCAAGGTAGACTGAGCACCACTAAAGTATGACTAAAGAAACTGAGAAAAGCTTTATTTTTTGGTTTGCTTGTTGTTGGTCTTCTTCCATCGAACTGGGACGTAAACAAGGAGATTCATGTAAAACGTGTTGAAACATTAATTAGAAGCTACAGTCAGTGTGAGAGACACGTCAGGATCCTGCAGATGAGTCTTCACTATGCTGTGAAATTTTTCTCTGTACTGATTGAAGTGCATGATGCTCTCCGGCTCTTCCGCCACCCAGAATTTATCAAATTCGTATGCAAGATAACCTGGAAAAAGAAACACCGGCTGTAGAGAGAACTTCCACACTGAGAAGGAGGAATGTGAAACAGACACAGTGGATTGCAAAAGTATTCATACCGCTTAAAGTCACATTACAACCACAAACTTCAATATACCTGTAACTCAGTCAGAGCTTATGTTGTAGAAATCACAAACTAGTTCATGACTGTGAGGAATATGCTAACTGGTTTTCAAAAATCTGTTCTGCCCCTTTAGGTAAAATACTCATAAATAAATCCAGGACAACCAATTGCCTCCAGAAATCACCTAATTAGTAAATCGAGTGTGATTGAATTTCAGTATGAATGTAGCTGGCCTCAAGATTTGTGAGAGAACATCAGAGAGCAAACAGCATCATGAAGACCAAGGAACACAGCAGACAGGTCGGGGAGGAAGCTGTGCAGATGTTTAAAGCAGAAGTTAAGTTCTAAAACAACTTTCTAAACTCTGAATATCTCACATAGCTCAGTTCATTCCATCATCTGAACATGGAAAGAGGATGGATCAACTGCAGACCTACCATATATGGAAGTCCACCTAAACTAACCGCAGATCATTAATCGGAGAAGCGCCCAAGAGGCCCATTGTAACTCTGGAGGAGCTGCAGTGATCCAAGGACAGGTGGGAGAGCCTTTTGACAGCCACTATCAGTTGTGCACCTTATAAATCTGGTCTCTACAGAAGAATAGCGAGAAGAAAGCCATTGTTAATAGAAATCCATATGAAACTATGTTTTCAGTTTCCCATAAGCCATGAAGTGGACCCAGCAAACAGGTGGATGAAGATTTACATGCAAAATGTGGTGTGGTGAAAATCTAACTGCCTGTCACACTGAACACCGTATCCCAGCTATAAAACAGAGAGATGGCATCATCATGTTATGAGGATGCATTGCTTCTGCAGGGAAAGTAGTTAGAGTTGATACAAAGAAAGATAGAGCAGAACACGGGGGCATCAAACGCTTCAGACTGGGGTGAAGGTTCACCTTCCAGCAGGACAACAACCCTAAACATACAGCCAGAGGCGTAGTGAGAAGTGTTACATCAAAGCATAATTATGTGTTAGAAAAGGCTAGTTAAAGTCCAGACCAAAATCCAAAAGAGAATCTGTAGCAAGAGTTGAACATTGATGTTAACATGAACTACCCATTCAATCTGACTGAGCTCGAGCCATTTTACGAAGAAAGGGCAAACATTTCAGTCTCTAGATGAGTTAAGCTGGTAGAACTAGACCCTAAAGACGAGCAGCTGTAGCTGCCGCAAAAGGTGGTTTTACAAAATAAAAGAACTGAAGTTTATTTAGTACTTTTCCACTCATGTTGACCACTTTACACTACAGCCACATTGACCCAATCAAACATACATTCATACGCCGATACACAGGCTGGTAGGCAACTAGTGCCCAGGGGCAAGGCACAAGGCACGAACCCACAACTCATTCTGCAAGATGACAACTCTATGTACTCTAATAAAATACATTAGGGTTTGTGGTTGCATTGCGACCAAATATGTACAAGTTAAACGTGAATGAATACATTTGTAAAGCAGTCCGACAATATGACTCACAGTATAACTGGTGGAAGTCTTGGAGCTCAGGTGCCCCTTGGACTGAATTGTAGAAATGTGGTTTCAGAGCTCCACTCTTCAGCAGGCTGTAAGCCATCTCTGTCAAGTTGATCCCAACTATAGCATATGAATATCTGAAATACATTTCACATTCATTATACAGGGTGTTTTTTCTTCTCTTCTGATGCAAGCCCAAACTGAAAACCACGTGATGTTGTGCTGGAATGAGTCTTACCCCAGTTTAGGATGGTTTGCATGAGAAAGCACCTGGCGTGCTTCTGCTGTGTAGTTTTCACTGAAAAAACTGCAAAGAGCACAAGATTAGAAAAGGTATCTATATAGGTTCAACTTAGAAGGTTAATTTCTGAATAAAGAACGTTATCAACATTTTACTTAAATATTTATGCATCATTCCATCTGGTTCCATACATTGGAATTACCTGCCATACCTTTCAGAGTTCATTTGTAACGCATTTTGAAAACATTTTCCTTCTATTCATGTTTATGCAGTACTTTGTGTTTGTCTGTTGGATAAAATCCCATTAAATACATTAAAAATGTAAAAATAAAAGGGGTTTGAATACTTTTAAAAGTAGTGTACAGTGCTACAATATGCCAGTAACAGATGGATATCTCAGGTGGTTCAAAGACAACACTGAACATGTTTTAAGGAAGAACATTAAAGTGCCTGTGATGTTGAATTTTTATGACAAATCCAACTACATTTAGGGAAAGCAACCATTATTAAAATGTTTCAAAAAGGAAATTCATGCCACTGAAATGAACAGTCGTTGAGATATATGGTCATAAATGTCACTAAAAAGGCATTTCCAGACTACTCCTTTGCGATTATGTTGAGCTCTTTTATGATGTAGAAGCGGAACCCCGCACGTAAACTGACTGCTGCTACAATGGCAGCAACACAGACAGCAGCAAAGAATCTGATATTTCTTAGATATATTTCAGCCACTATCACAGAGAGACGCTGCAGAGTCAGGAGAAGAAAGTCAGCTTTCATCAGATGGCAGAGCACCAGTGCTGCAGTGTGCGGACGGCCATCTGATTCCACCAGAGTCTGTTGATGACGGAGCACGGCCGGAGTCAAAATGCATGAATCATACCGTACCACCAGGAAACGGAGCACAACATCTGGATTTTCAAAATAATTCACTAAAGATGGAAAAGATGTCGCTATGTAAATAAATACACACATGTATTTATATATACACGTGTTTCAGCAGTTATTAACATTAGATCAATTAGATCAGTTACTGGGTTAACTAAGGTATTACATACCGAGCAATTAAACATGAAATGCACCAAATTAAGCAACAAATATAGCTTTGCTGCACTCAGTGAACTCACCCATTGTAGAACAAAACATGAAAATATCTGGATGCATAAAACAAAAAATGAAGCAGTTTAACTTCCACAGAATGAGTTGTTTTGGACTTGCTACCGGCTTTTATCGCGCAATCTGCGTATTTGTTTTGGGAGCACCTCCGGGCTTTGCAGCGGACCGGAGCGGTGCGAAGGGCGGAGACGTTTGCAGCCGGACCGGAGCATAGAACAGATACAGTGTAAATCCAGGGTTACTGTAAATACGGCACTGAGTGAAACAACTGGATTCATGATCTAGACACAACCTGGTGTGTCATTTTTTATTAAAATCTTTAGAGAAACATTTATATTGTATACGAGTGTAATTCATCTTATTTTAATAATAATAATTTCTGATTTTTATAATTCATTCATCTTCTATAACACTTCTTCCATAGTGGGTCACGAGGGAGCTGGTGCCTATCTCCAGCAATCTACGAAGGAGAGGCAGGGTACACCCTGGAGAGGTCGCCAAATCCATCGCAGTTTTTATTATTATTAATTATAAAATAATATTTTGGATTTAATTATTAACAATAACTGCCGATATCTAAATGTACTTTAGTAACAAGGAAGTGTTCTTACCTGCTGAGCCTCGATCCGTTTAGCAACAACAACCTTTTCTTTGGCGATCTTTTCCCATCAGATGCTCTGAACAGTGCGGCTATAGACTCTGCTTCAATATTCTCCTTCGTCTGTCAGATATCTGACCTCTGACATCATTTCTCTGGTGAATTCAGAGGTGTCTTGTTTGAAGCAGTTTGCTGAGAAGTCCTCCAATCACACCTGGTTGTGCTTGGTGGGACCAGCCCATCTGTCCTTCCTCAGTTTTCCAGCTCTGATCCAGGCAGCTCTGATCCTCTTCACTTCAGGAAAGTAGTGCAGACTAACAGCTGCTGTCATAGTTTTGCTGCCACCACCAGCACAGTTTCACCATATTTTAACGCCGTTTCTAACGCAACTTGGCTTCCACCTGAACCGTTTATCATTGACGCTCACACAGTGAATGTCCAGAGACTTCTCCTCTGTCATTTCTGGGCGACTTTAGACATGCAAAATTTAACATCGAAATATGCTTATTTTGTATCACAATTTTCTTTTATCACGTCTTTAATCCTAATATAATGTCAATTACTGCCCTATTCTTTCAATATTAAGATGTTTTCTTTTCAATTTCTGCATTTGTGGGATAACGTGTCACAGGCACTTTAAGTAATGTTATTTTGTCTGCAGCGGTAAGAAGTCGCCATGCTAGTCAAGTGTTATCGGTAGGAGTCAAGCTGGGATCGTCTCAGCTGCAACCGACCGACGATCAGATCTTAAACGTCGTGGCCGAGATGAAAATCGGACTGCAGTGATGCAGCTACTAGTCTGTCTTTACCGGGCACATTAATACATTCACCATTAGTGTTTATTGGTATTTAACTCATCTAACTTACAAGATTAGGCATGTGTTAACATTTCTTTTATATAATCTTTCTAGTATTATATAATATAAGTTAGATAGATAAATGTTTGCTTAATTTATGTTAGTGTAAGTTATCCTGGTTATGTTTTGATATTTTTGCAGGATTTCAAAAGATAGACTGCTGATAGACGCTGGTGTTTTTGACAGGGCCTCTTATAGCAGCTTCTCTCATTGTTACTGTTTTGTGTAGATCTTATAACATAATTATTACTATGTATTAAGTACTTACACCAGATTGATGAGACCTAGCAGGCCCATTCCTCTGAAATCCGTCTTCGGATCATCTCCTTGGAATCCGATGTCTCCCCACTGCTTTGTTACTCTGGATTCCAGTTCGACTGTTGGCATCAACAAGTCCCAAAGCTAAAAATGCAAAGAGTTCTACAGTCAAACATCTAAACTGGATCTGATGTCCAATATCATCTGGGCCATCATTTACTTGAGTGACAAAGAAGTGATACACTTAATAAAACTAGTATTTCAAAACAGCATCGCTAAAAGGTAGGTTTGGATGCATTTAGCAGAAATATTCACTGACACCAAACTAACTTTCATTAACACATTCAAAGTCAGTTTTTCACACAAAGCTAGAGATGCGCCAATGTGAAAATTTGGGCCAATATCGAAATCCGACGTTGTTCACGTCGATATATTGTGCATCACTACACAAAACCATAAAGCCCTCCCCTTTAACAGCATGGCCTCGTGTTCTGGGTTATTTGAGCTGAAGACTTCCTTCCTTAAGTCTTCTACAGATGAATACAAGCTGCTGTATCCTGTTATCTGCAGCAGGCAGATGTGTACGCTCCCCTTGAATCTGAAAGACAAACAGAGGAAGGACCAAAGAGTCACTTATAACTAATGATCAAGTCAAACCAAAGAAGAAAACATGGATAATCATTTCAAAGTAAACTTACAGGGGGTCTTTTTGGGGTTTGATATTCTTCTCTTTAATAATGTGATCCACACATTGCTCTAAATTATCCTTGCTGGTTTCCAAAGCTCCTCTCAAAACCTATGGAGGGAAGACCAAACAGTAATACAGAAGGGCGTCAGACGGAAAACAGAGACAACGATCAGCTCGACAGTTTTTTAAACTCACTGGAGAAAAAGATGAACTAGTATTTCTCCAGTTGAACACTTCATGGACTGTTGATCTGAAAACTGCTTGGCAAGCTGTAATTATATGTTACATTTAGTGCTGGTATATCTCAGCTTGGCAAGGGTAGTGAAAGATATTAGCGGATTAAAATCAGAACATCTGCTGATATCAAAAATCCACCAGCCTGAAGATAAACGGGTCAGACGTGCAAGATTTAAAAGAGAACATGCACATTCTACATCTGCTTCTAATTTTTACTTATTTTGAAAGAAAATTAACCATAAAATCTATTTTGGCTAATTTTTGTAATTGATTGCACTGGAGTTCATTTAGGAGTATCAGAGTAAATTAGGCTGAATACAAGTGGATGTCAAATTTTTATTTCTTTAAAAATTGAAACCAATCCATTTCACAGTCATGCACTACTTGGTCTTGGTCCATCACATACAAAACATTGATGGTTTTTGCAACGAAATTTGAAAAAGTTGCAGGTGTGTCAACAATTTTGCAAGAACTGTAACTTCAAGCACAAATAATAATGTTGTTTTTTTCCACCAGTTCGAGGAAGAGATTTTGTGGGAAGAAAATCCTGAATGCTCAGAAGCTTTCGCAAAACCAGGTCAGATCTTTACACATAATTAACTTCATTAATACATTGACTTAACAACTGACTTAATAATTGGATGCATCTGAAATTAGCCTGAATTAAAATCAGTTGTCTTACTTTATTTTTCGAGGACTGGAGAGAGTATTCTGGAAGACAAGAAAACGAGTAGCAGATTAGAGAAATGGGAGAAACTAGCAAACAGGCACAGGACAACTGGTGGAGGATATTTACCTGCTTTTGTTGTTCTCGTCGCCCCCGGCTTGTATCCAGAGCAAATCCTCTGAAGCTCACACGTCCCTGTAGCCTGCCTGATGAGCCACTTCAACCAGTATCTCAGGAAGGACGTGTAGACATACTGCCAGATACACCCCAACATTTCTGCTATATATGCAGAGAAACATGAAGTTTACTTCAACACAGCATTGCATCATTTCCAAATCCATTTTAGAAGCCCTTTAGTTTTTGTTTTAAACCTTTACAAAAAACAAAGAGAGAATGCGGTCTTGTTAATTTCATTATTTTACTGTTTTGTACTTTTGGTCAATTTCAGAGATTTTTGGGTAGGAGAACAGGTTGTCTGCCATAGGACGGTTCTAACCAGCTGTGTGTCGACTTATATCCGCTTTGGGGACATTTCTTATCTGCTTTGAAAACGAGACTTTAAAGCCCTAAATGTCCTTAATGAACAGGAAGACATGGGCCAGTGTGACACTCTTACAGTATGATCGCAGCTTCACTAAATAATCGTATTAATGCAAAAATTCAAGTAGTTTTGAAGTATGTCCAAGCAGCCAAATTTGTCTTTTTTGTGAGCGTGGGAAAAGTGTAATAGACTTCTTGCAGCCAGCTGACCAGCAGTGGGCAGTAACAGGTGAGGGATCTTCAGTGCTGCATTACTCTGTGCTGAAAACAACTGAAGAACTCTCAGGAGAGTATGCTTCTCGTTTTGAAACGGCAACTTTTTAAATAGTTGATACTGGTAACTATTGGTAGATATAACTTCTACTATAATTATTTCTAATTAAATTAAATTCTACACCTGTAGCCTTTACATTTTTTTTTTATTTCAGCAGAATAATTGTAGAATCTGGTGAAGACTAGATCAGTTGATGTGCAAACCCTAAGGGATCAGAGGTGTGCTTCCTTTTTCTCCATGACTTCTTGTAAAGTATACCATAGTTGTAACCTGTACAATAAAGTTCGGTTTTGTTTTGTACCCCGACCTCTGCGTCGCTGTGAGTGGGACAGTGATCGGTTTGTTTCACAGTTAACAACGGTCTCTCAGACAAGCAGATTATTAAAACCGTCCCACAATTTTCCTGTCAGCGTCTGAAAAGGTCTGGTGATCCTAAGTCACCATAAAGGTACAAATACACAACCTAAAAATCACAGAATGACATCATCAATGAGTATAAACCAGACAACCAAAACAGTAGCATCGTGTTAGCAACGATGCTAGCTTCAGTTTCCCATGATTATTTCTTTAACTTACAAACGTTCAGCCATTTTAAGTGCGAATTAGTAACAAAGCATGTCGTTGTTAGCCAGTTGTAAGCTCATTATCCGTAATTTTATTTACAAACCAGCCTAGCAAGCTTTAATGTGCACAAGTGGCAGCTAAGACAACAGGTTGTCATTGATTTGTCTGTTAGCTTGCTACATCACCAGGACTAAATTACGCCCCAAACACCCCGTGCGATACTGTTGACGTCTAAAAACCAGCTGTGTTGCTTACCTTGTTATTGTTAAAAAAATGTTAACAGACCAAAGTATTTCCTTCTACTCTGAGGCCGACCAGCAAGTTGGAGGTAAAGGGTTAGCAACGTAACTCTTGACAACGGCTCTACGATTCTGATGCGTTCAGGTTCAGATCAGACACAGAGCAAGGCAACAGCGGGCAACCACAAAGCAAAACGTTTACTAAATATAAAAACAGCTAATTTACATACATTTGTCACACTGAGCGTCTTTCAAAAGCTTTTGATAAGTATAATTTGCAAAAACCATGTCAGACCTTTAAAATATCAAATTGAAATTACATTACGGAGCTGAATAGACGGTGTATTTGAACTCACCAATTCCATTCTCGCACCAGCGCTTTTACGGCGCCATCTGGTGGACAACAACACACATTAACAGGCGCCTTAAAACGATTCCGAGGTCTCTGCAGAGGACCATAAATAGATCCAGTCTGCCGACGTTAAAATAAAAACTCAGTGGAAAAAAAAACCAAGAGGGAACATAGACCGGCGCAATGACTTCTTATAAATACAGTGACATCATCAGTATACACACCGCTCTTAAAACATCAGGAGTGTGCCGTAAAAATTAGAAAATGGTAAACCATTGCCAGTCGTTTTCCATCTCTAACAAGGCATATATGATGTAAAATTCAATAGTAAGTCAAACTAATCTTTTTGAGGGGAAAAAATATTTAAAAGCAGCAGCAATCGTTTGCATAACTGTGCACACCCTTCACTAATACTCTGCCTTGCAAAAAAATCTCTAAATCTGTCAAATGATGAGACAATATTACAGCTCTTTAGGTGAAAAACTGAAGGTTTTGGGTCCAAAATGCTAGGTCCAAGATTTTCTCTTCTCTGACAAGAAGTCTATCTCCATCTGAAGAAAAGCGACCCCAGAGCATGATTCTACCACCACCATGTTTCACTGTGTGTCTGGTGTTCCTTTGCTGATGGCGGGAATTTTTGTGCCAGACTTACATTTTAAAATTGTGGCCAAAAATTCACGTTTTGTTTTTTCAGACCATATTACATTTAGCCACAGGATTTGAGAGATATAGCCAGGCGTGGATGGTTCTTTCAAGACAAATGCTTCTCTCTTTAGTCATATTTTTTTGCCCAAAAATAAAAAGAATAGAATATTGTTGTTACATGTGAGACACAAACAGTACAAACCAAAACATACAGCTGCTCTTTCAGTGTCACAGTCAAGTTCTTTGCAGCCTCCCTGAGCAGTTTCTGTCTTTATATTTGTCATTGGTGCTACGGGTACTAAAAAAGATCCGATTACTGCGTTTGCTTTCATTGGTTTGGAACAGAATGTAACTCATTTTAATGATGCGCTTCAGAGAAAACAATCCATTCTGTAGAGACCTGTTCAATTTGAAAAGTTGTCGTGATGGCAAGAAGGAAAACTCCCCTTTAAAAGAACTAAACCTAAAGCAGTAATACAACCTGGCTGAGTGTGAGCGGCCATCTTTCACAACTGACTGGGAGTTTGAGAAGACAGAGCAGGCACAAAAAAGAAATACTGAAGCACTGACCAAGAAGTACTTTCTATGTTAAAGAAAAGGAAAAGTTAATGGAAGCAGTAGTTCCTTTCATGGATTCATCTAGTAGAGAAACACAGCTACACAAATAAGCTTTGAGCCAGTTTTCAAGTCCATAGGATGAAAGAGAGCACATAAAGTTAGTCACAGCAAAAGCTCAGCCAGTGGCTATGTCTAGGAGAGGGACAAGGTTAAACACTGAAAGACAGGGCCAAGTATATCCTCTATAGAAGAACATGAAGGTGTTGGCAGCCGTAGCTCAGCCGATGCCCCCCTCCAGAAAGGTGTCACAGCTGAACAGAACGCCAGGCTAGATGTAGCTTCTTTTATTAATTAATTAATTATTTATTTATTTATTTATTGTGTTTTTTCAGATTTAGCTTCTATGAAGAGAAGAGACAGAGAGAGAACATAAAGTTAAGAGCTGAAATAACAGCAAATACAGCAAAATTGGAGAGTAGTAGGAGAATGTAGTAGAGTGGGGAAAGGTGGTATAGACAGAAGCAGTGATGCATTCTCTATTATCCTTAGAATATGTTTTAAACCCTTCGGTTCATTCAGCTGCACAGTTTACAAAAATATTGGCGCTATGTTTGCTTTGGGAATACTTGTAGTACTTTAAATTCATATGAGGGTCTATGCAATGAGTATTTATTTGTAGGTGAGTAATACATTACAATAACAGTCTTGGGAAGGGGTCATTTTAAAGCATCATGAATTAAAAAACCCTTAGATTGATCTTTTATTTACTTAATGACACATTTGTTAGCAGTAAAGTGCAAAGCCTCTAATCGTCCTTCATTTCTTAATGTTTTGCTTCCAAGGAGCTAAATTTTCTAATGATATTTAAAAGTGTTCTTGATCACTAGTTCTCCAGGCATCCACACTCGTTGACACCTCTGATTAAAAAGTAAAGTAAAGTAATATTTTGTTGCAGCAGCATCATCTCAGACAAAAAAAAAATGAAAAAACAATTCAACATTTGATGTGAGGGTAACGTTCATTCAGCTTTGGGAAAGAAATTTGACATTAATGAATACCGAATTTGACTAAATTACTAGCATCACAAGTATTGGTTTTTAATTTCTACAAAATAAGTGTAACTGAAGCATTTAAAAAATGTCAATTTCCTATTTAAAGTCGATGAGTGTTTGGGGTCTTTCAGTCAGTCATTCATTTCTTCCTGTTTCTCTGATGTCCAATAGGAGTGACACAAAGGCCTGCACCTCCTAGCCATTCTTCAAAATGAGAAAGACAAGAGAACATTCCATTCAAGTTAGTCAATCCGCTGATCCTCATTAGTGAGGAAAAATTAACAGTCTGCTTTAACTTGGCCATATGCAGTTTTTAAGAAGCCTAAAGCAACTGGACTGTGACAGACAAGGCTGAATGAGGACCAAAGTTTAACTTACCACCATGCACATAGAGAAGGATAGTATGGATGGTAAAAACCTCTACAAAGATGTAAAAGAAATGCAGCAAAGAGTGACATCCTGGGATCATCAAGTCTTCTTAAAAACTGGCTGATATCTACAGGCCAGCTAGGTGTTTGGGAGCTATGCAGGGAAAGCCTTTACTGTCCAGCCTGCACAAACACATGCCTTTGTGCCTTTAACTTGAATAGTGGGCTTTGGTCAGATGGGACTAACATCTGGCCTTTTGGAAACATACGCAGACTGATATGTGGGAAAGCACTTTATTTCCACTGTTAAGTATGGTGCAGGATCTGTGATGCTATGGGCCTATATCTCATCCAAAGGCCCAGGGAATCTTGTAACAGTGTATGGCACCATGAATTTCTTAAGATACCAGGACATTTTAAATATAACTTTGGTGGGCTCTATCAGTGACCTGAAAATGTGTGGTCATTGGGTCTTTCTTTAGGGTAATGATCCAAAAACCTATGGCTTAATCCATCCAGAAATAGATTAGAAGACAGAAATTCAGCCTTCTTCCGTGGCAATTTAAATCCAAACACCTACATCCTGTGGGAAAGCTGTAGAGTGAGCTGACAAAAAGAGAGTTTAAAAAAGACCCAGGAATATGGAGGTTCTGCAGAGTTTGTGCAGAGAAGAATGGTCAAAGATTTCTCTTTTATGCTCCAACCTTGTGAAATTTCATAAAAGATTAAGCCCTGTCCAACTACCCAGAGAAGTCGGCTTACTTTTAATTTTCCCACATTAACGTATGATAAGAAACGCGCGAGGGATCTGTGAGATATTTAGATGATCCAAAAATGTGCACGTACATTTGTATGTGGGTGTATTATATCCAAATCAGAGGGTAGAAAGCAGTCGGAAATTAAAGCCTGAGCTCAACCAACTGCTGCCTTGGAGAGAACGAATCAAGCAGTGAGAGGCGGAGAAGAGCAGGTCAACTGCTGCACATTAGTGAATACGATGCACATCAGAGGGGATTCATAAACGGCCACATTCTACAACTGAATAATAAGTGTGCAGTTTATAATCTGTTTGCCCCTCCATTCTCAGCATGATAACACTGTTTGCAAATAGGAGCACACTGGATTTATTGTCATATTTGGTTTAAAATGTGAAAAGCTTCAAATTGTGAGGTAAGATAATCTGAAAACAGCAAGTGATGGTTTGCATGTCTTTAAACACCTTGCAATACATGTATCACACCAAAACTACTTTATGTAAAAAATGTATCAGCTTTATGCCTAAAGCTATGATAGAGTGTACTATAGGCACAGCTGGTTTATATGCTCAGTCATCTTCCCTCCATGTTCCTGCTTTGTTTTGTTTAATTTTATATTCTTCAGTTCACCTATTTGGATTTTGGAGCTTGGACTTTGCATGTTTATTAAATCCCTTTATTTTTGAATCCACCTCTGCCTCTCTCTTGCCTGTATTTGGGTTCTTCACACATCCACTCTGACAATGATGACATTCGTTATGAGTTTGTACATGACTGACTGGCAATGTAGGCCATATGCCATATTTGTTTGCATGTTCCCAGGCAGTGTAGCGAACTTAACTGCTAAGTTCTAAAAGGGTTCGTGGTGTGTTTTAGTAATTAAGGGGAAAACACAAAATATCAAGTAAGCTTTTATTAATACCTTTAATACTTTTTAAAAATTGTGCTTGTTCAATTTGATTTAACGGCCAACTGGCTGCATATCTAAAGGCTTAACCTTCCAGCATCGCTGCCAACAAGGGCTACTTACCTTACTGCCAGCAACTGGCTAGACAGTCTTGCATTTTCTATGCATGAATGTAGGAAAAAGGACTACCTTCAATGATTTGCAATATTTATTCAGCGATTTCATTTATTTGTTTTTTTGCTCTTCATAGCACCCCTTTTAAAAAAACTCCTGGCTCTTCCCTCAAGTGATACCAGGATCAACATGCTCAGATCAACACTAAAATGTAAGAATCTAAATTTTTATGGGGCCAAGAAAGCATTTTTTTACATAGGGAAAACGTGAACACACAAAATTTTCAAAAGAAAATCAGGAAAATGGGTCATACATTTTGATTTCGGACACGCCAGGAATCAAACATAAAACTCTATAACCTTTGGTCTTCTGCCATTGAATTAATATTTGACCTGTCTGGTTACCCTCCAAAACTCCCTGGAAGAACCACTGCCTCCTTGCACAGGTATCTCAAAAATTTGAATACTGTGAAAAAGTTCAATATTTTTTGTCTCTAATTTCAGAAAGTGAAATTCATAAATGGCTTCATTAGACATATAGTGAAATATTTCTTTCATTCCCCTTATTTCTTGTAATTTTGATGATTCTGGCTCACAGAGAATGAAAACCCAGAATTCAGAAATTTTTAATATTATAAGATCAATAAAAAAGCGAGTTTTAAACCGAAAAGCCTGGCTTTTACTGCATCCCGTGGTTCTGCTAAGGTGTAATGGAAGCCCAGGTTGCTTTGATAATAGCCTGCGGGTCATCTGCATTGCTGCTTCTGTGTCTCTTCTCATTCTTGACAATACTCCATAGCTTCTCTGTGGGGTTGAGGTTAGGCCAATCAAGAACAGAAACACTATGGTCATTGAACCAGCTTTTGGTACTTTCGGCAGTGTGGGCCAGTACTAAGTCCTGCTGGAAAATAGAGTCAGCATCTCCATGAGGTTTGTCAGCAGAAGGAAGCATGAATGCTCTTTCCTGGTAGATGGCTGTGTTGACTGTGGACTTCAGAAAATCTAGTGGACCAACACCAGCAGACTACATGGCTCCCCAAATCATCACTGACAGTGGAAACTTCACACTGGACTTCAAGCAACATGAATTCTGTACCTCTCCACTCTTCCTCCAGACTCTGGGACCTTGATTTTTAATTAAAATACAAATGTTAACTTTCAACTAAAAACTGGACTTTAGGCCACTGAGCAACAGTCCAGTTATTTTTCTACCACACTTTTTCCTTCCACTAAATATTCTTCGAATATGCTTGGGTACAGCACACTCTGAACAACCATCCTCTTAAGCAGTCACTTTTTTTGGCTAACCCTCCTTGTGGAGGGTGTCAGATGTCCAGAAGACATCCGTCAAGTTAGCAGTCTCCCCATGATTGTGTAGCTGAGGTGTTTTGAGTTAATTAGCTGATTAGGGTGTGACACCACGAGTTTCCAATATTTAACGGTTTTGCTATATTCAAATTTCCTGAGATACTGAATTTGGGGTTTTAATTTTCTCTGTAAACCAGTATCATCAAAATTAAAAAGAACAAAAAGTTCAAATATTTTAATCTATGTGTAATCAGTGTAATGGATCTATATGAGTTTCACTTTCTGAAATGAGTGACAAAGAATATTGAACTTTCTGACGATTTTCCATTTTTTATGTACCTGTAAAGTCGTTTATTTCAACGTTCGCACAGGCCACATAAAATGAAAAACCAGTAATTGATCTAATTTAAAACATTTCTACTGTCTCAAAAGCGCCGCTCCAGATCAAATGTTTATTCACAAACCCATCTGTGCCGGGCACAAACAGGCACTGATGAAATAACCTTTTCTGCTCCTGGAAAAGGATCGGCTTCCTCAGGAGCCAGCAGCAGCGGCAGGACCTTAAAGTAATAAATGTGAAGCGCAATAAGTGACCCTCCTGTGATCGCCTGCGGCGGTCACAGATAGGATGCTGCCTCCATTCCCATCCCGTCTCCCATTCATCCCTTCATCATGCTGCCTGGCACGGCTCAGTCTGGCTGAGATGCTGCAAAGCGGGCAGCTTTATGAACGCTCCTCAGTCTGAGGCTGCGTCCATCGGTCAGCCAGAGGTGACTCATTGCGCACGGTCAGTCGGTCGACTGGGGGCTTGGATTTGGCGCTGCTCGGCCGTGGAAGATCGATACCTCTGAGACTAATTTTCTGGTGGAAGGCGTGGCTTGGTGTCACCGACACTGGGGTGAATTTTCCATATTCATTCTTCATCTCACGAACAGAAGCGCGCAAACGGCACCCGATTAGACCGGACATCAAGGTAAACCGACCTCGTTTTCTTCATAATCAGAGTGTTAATTAATCGCTTCCGTTTGCAGATGTCTGCAAGGTCAGATCCGACCTGTAAATCTCAGAGACATGGAGCTCCGGTGCATGACACAGATC
The DNA here is from genome assembly GCA_036173005.1 of Crenichthys baileyi. Taxonomy (NCBI): domain Eukaryota; kingdom Metazoa; phylum Chordata; class Actinopteri; order Cyprinodontiformes; family Goodeidae; genus Crenichthys; species Crenichthys baileyi. The sequence goes on from JAHHUM010002656.1 coordinate 450,202, forward strand.
TTAATTGGGCTGAATAGGTCGAGTGCATCACTTGAATGCAGACTGCTTTGCATCAACTCATGCTGTTTATGTACTCGGGTTTTGTTTCGTATCATTTGCAAACTGCTGCACAGAAAAAAAAGATTTAAAAAACGTAACCAGCAAGGCGTTTAATTGTCGAACATCCAATTACAGCCAGGACACGGTCTCTATAAACATTTGCGCTTTGAGGACTGACAGACGGATTCATTGTGGCAGAGCAAACACACACAGATGGGCCAAACCCGTCCATGACCCAAACCACCAACCAATTCGGTCCCGTTTTAATCAGACTAACAGGTATTAAAGTGCTTATTGAGGCAAGTTATATGAAACACAATAATTAGAACATACATGCAGAACAATAAGAATGAATAAGATGCTGAGTTTAATATTGCAATTTAAAACTTAATGCATTAGTTCCTATTATTATAGCCTTTATCATTAACCTGGGTAAAGATAAAATACAGAATTTTCTTTATTTGTAATGGAACTTTGCAGGATGATGCTTGGACATGTTGAGCAGAACGATTAAAGCCCATCATCACCTCTTGGAGAAATATGTGGCACCACAGGTCAAGGCAGTCAGTTTACACAAATCCTTTACCGAACAAAAGATTATTTAAACAAGGCTTGCTGCTGACAACATGTCCTTGCAAAGGGCTGTGAAAGCAAATGGATCCGAATAAATGAGTGCCCATTGAAACATGTTTATTGTCATTTTATTGTATAGCTAATAGTGTGCAGCAGAATGATTGTGGTGGGGTTTTCAGACCATCTCAATGCAGTTCCCTTTAATGTACATGTTGGCAGGATGATTCCTGTTCTTTCTGATCAATAACTACTTCTTGAGTCTTTGAGATTTTCAGCTATAGGTTATTCAATGAGTACAGCTCAGATTCGGAACCCCATTCTTGCTGTCCCTCTAATCACTGCCTTATATAAGTCTCAGCAGCTACATCAGCCAATTTTCTGATGGTTTAGTTTAGTTTCAACATTTATTCCATTTAGCAATATACAAACTGAAGGCCAAAAGACACAACACAAATGAAAAACCAGAAGTGTGTAGGTTGAAGTTAAAGCTTATATAGCATATATACTTTAGTGTTAAGAAGATAATAAAATACACAGATAATATATGCTAAATACTATGTCAAATAAAATCCACATTTAGATTAATATTGGATGATTTCTTCATTTTTATACACATTTTTACAATTCAATTCAATTCAATTCAATTCAGTTTATTTATATAGCGCCAATTCACAACACATGTCGTCTCAAGGCACTTCACAAAAGTCATGTACATACATTCTAATTAGTCCTAACTATCAAACAGTGCAGTCAGAGTTAGTTATTTATTCAAATTGGATAAAAAGTTTATGTCTAAGGAAACCCAGCAGATTGCATCCAGTCAGTGACTTGCAGCATTCCCTCCTCCCGGATGAGCATGTAGAGACAGTAGACAGTCACTGGCGTTGACTTTGCAGCAATCCCTCATACTGAGCATGCATGTAGCGACAGTGGAGAGGAAAAACTCCCTTTTAACAGGAAGAAACCTCCAGCAGAACCAAGCTCAGTGTGAGCGGCCATCTGCCACGACCGACTGGGGGGTTAGAGAGAACAGAGCAGAGACACAAAGAGAACAAAGAAACACTGATCCAGGAGTACTTTCTATGGGAAGGAAAAATAAATGTTAATGGATGTAGCTCCTTTAGTCGTTTCACCTAGAAAGAAAGAACAGATAAACTCTTAGCCATTTTTTCAAGGTTAGAGTCTGAAAGAGAGCACATATAATTAGTTACAGTAAAAAGTCAGTCAATCGCCATGTCTAGGAGAGAGAAAGGGTTAAACACTGAAAGACAGGGCCATGTGGATCATTGGTAGAGGGTGAGCATTAAGTTGTTGCCAGCAGAAGCTCGGACGATGCCCCTCTCCAGAAAGGTGTCACAGGTAGACACAGAGTCAGGCCAGGTGTAGCTTCTAGGAAGAGAAAAGAGAGAACAAAGTTAAAAGCTGAAATAACAGCAAATAATGCAAAATTGGAGAGTAGTGTGAGAATGTAGCGAAGAGGGTGAAAGTTGTCATTATGTCCTCCAGCAGCCTAAGCTTATAGCAGCATAACTACACAGAAAGTTTCAGTTCAGATTATTTAGTTAAACGGCGCTTATTTTCAACAATGTCGTTTCAAGGCACCCCACAAAGGGTCCCACTGATGGTCATTGTTATACTAAAAACCACAAGGATTGGGATACCTCTCTCTGTCAGACTGATTATAACCATTGGAAAAGAGAAGGGGTCATACAAGGTAGCAGAAATGGAGGGTGTGTTTGCACAGTTTCAGATTGCAGTTAATTTTAAATGATCACAACAACAGTTTCACTTTTTATACACCCGTAAAAGATACATGGTGACATTTAAGGTTTTTCTGAACCTTCGGTTCAGTGAAAACATAATTTCCCTTAATTTATAAATTATTTTCCCTCTTTTTAAACATTGATTATTCTTTGCTTTGTATGTAATTTTAATAATGTTTCTAAATTTATAACCTAATTCTTACCTAATTGTTGGTAAGATTTGTTTTGTTTACAGCACATATAGCTTTCTCTGGTAAATATTGTGTTTCTATTTGTTATATAATTACTTTCCCAGATTTATATGGGATTTCTACTTATTTATATAAATCCCATCTGAAATATAAATAGACTTATATTTATATTTATATGGGACTATCAAGGAGTTATATAAAATAACTCACTCTTGCCACAAAGGGTCCTTGACTTTGTGCAATATTACATTTGAATTGAGTATTTTGTTCTTAATATAATTAACGTGTGATTAACATGTTATCTGCAATGCCTCCTAAAAACTTGGTTTCCTGAATAATGTCAATTTTAACTTTATTTTAATTTATCTGTGGTTATAAGATGGGATATTTTGGAACTTATTGCTTGGTTTTATCCAGGGTGAATGCATAATTTGTTGGCATCAAACCATTTTTAAATGAATTCAGTTGATTTTCTGTTGCATAAAAAAAAGTTTAAGATTTTTCCACTACAGAAAAAGGTTGTGTCACCAATAAATCTGCAACTATGAAATAAACGCAAATCATTCATATACATGAAAAAAGTAGTTGTCTAAATATCAAACCCTGAGGGACCCCACATTTACATTCGGCAACTCAGAATTACTATTTAGGTGCACTTGCCTCTGACTCCAAATTTGTTAATTTAAACATAGGTAGTTTAAATTCAACTGTTTCAAGTGCTTTTTGAGGTAGAACAGTATTCAGATTTTTTTCTGAGACCATACTATATGTTTTGCTTATCAATAAATAATTTTTTTATGCTCATAGAAATAATTTTAGTTTTATTGTGGAGAGGTGAGATTACATTGAAATCGGTCTACAATTTGACAAGTGGTATACTGGTAAGAAGGAGTGCAGTCATGTGTGTATAGAGCACATGGTAGGGGGCCTGGAACGCAGCGCTGGGGAGAGTTAGTGCTGAGTGTATGGAAGGGAGAGAATTGGAGGCAGACTTTCACTTTGCTAGCAAGTCTTACTCAGGAGTAGGTTAATAACCAGTATGTCTGGAAGGATGGTGTTGAAGACTGAGCAGTTGTGGATGACGAGCATTCTCACCTATAGCATCCTCACTAGATCTATCTGCACAGTAGGCATACTGATGTGAATCGCTGCATGTTTACATAATTCACACAAACGACACACAAAACTGCCCCCAGAGGGAGAGCCTAAAGCTGCTTTGGTTTTCAAACCGCCATCTGCAGTATCTCAACACTCTCTGCCACAGCTCTGTAGAATGGTGTGTGGAAGCTACTGGGAAAGTGCAGTCTTTGCTGGGCCCATCTTCTGATCCTAGCGTAGTTCTTCCATAGGGTCAGGTCCTCAGAGATCTGCAGACTATCTATTAGGAGTGTAAGGAGATCTCAATGCACAAGATCTGACGAAATTCAATTTCCACAGTTTTCTGATGGTTTATCCTAGTTTCTCTTGGTAAGTTGAAGTCTGTCTCATGAAGCTCTATGCAGTGGCTTTCAGAATGTGACTTTCTGGTGAAGTAGGTTACATTGGAAGGTGTGGTCTTCAAGTTTGAAACCCAGTTTTATCTGTTAGAGTGTCTTAGTTTGCAGAAAGGAAGATATTAGTTCTTGAGTGACCTTGATGAAATATGCTAACAAACTGTAACACTCAGTTACAAAAGCATCAAGAAAGCCTTCTGCACTTTGAAATCTGGCAGCATTTTGAGTATTCAGTTGATAAAAGACAAGTTGACAGAGCAACAGCCATGATTCAATTCATTTATAATTGTGAGAATACTGTGACTGGGTAAAATGCCAAAACATATGCTAAAGTTAGTTTTTTTCTGTAATCATCTCATTCAAAATCTAATTAGACAAATAATTATTATTTTCAAAGCCATATAGGGCAATTCTACACTGAAGAGAGATTCTTTAAAATACTCTGAGATTTATGAAACCTTTGTTTTTCTTGTGAAAACACAGACAGTTAGCAGTTTTCTCCAAAATATTGCTAAAATCTCATCCTGTTTTGAGAACCAAAAAGAGTGTCTCGTTTTGTGAGGTCATTGAACCATTCCACCCCTGCTATCCCTCCGAGATGGGTTAAATTGTTATCAGAGTTTTACAGGAGTATTATATGTTCTTCTCATTACATAATTTCTAAATATTTTAAGATATGATTTTTAATTCAATAAATCATGCAAAAAAGTATGTTGAAGTCCAAAACCACAGCAATAAACATGAAATTACCTGAATCAGTATCTAACACAGCCTTCTTCCAACATTTAGCATCTATTGATCAAAACAAAATTGATGAGATTTAAAATGATAATGTGGGAATAAGTTGTTGGAGGGAGGTTAAGAACAAAGTGAGGATCAGTGAACAGCAGAATGGTTTCATGCAGAGAAACAGCCTTATATTTAAGATGTTTCCTTTGGAAGTGTTGTCAGAAGGAATTATACTGTATCTTTGTGCATCCAGAGAAGGGATAGGATGTTAAGAGAAGAACTGTGGCAAAGAAGTCTGTAAGACTGATGCATGACCGTGAGACAGTGGTGAGGTGTGTGGTTAGAGTGAAGAAGGGGTAGGCAGGAGTCCAAATGAATATCGTGTTTGCAGGCGACATGATCTGTAGTTAGAGTAAAGGAAACAGATGGAAGAGAGCCCGGAGTGGTAAAGGTGTGATCTTTAGAGTGGAGAAATAAAAGTCAGCAGCAAAACAGAAGGCATGTGTCAATGAGAAGAAGACAGGTGGAACAATGAAGCTACAAGAAGGAGAGATACTTGGATGGATGAGTTTTAGTATCTGTAGTAAACAAAACAAAGCAAAAGGCATTGCACAAGAGAGGTGAAGAAGAGAGTGCAGGCAGAATGAAATGGATGGAGACGAGTGTCAGGAGGGATTTGTGACTGGATAGCTACAAGAGTTTCCAAGATGCTAGTAAGACCTGCTGTATAGTGTAGAGTCAATGGCAATAACACGAATATAAAAGGCAGTGCAGAGGGACGGCTGGAGATGCTCAGATTTTAATTCAGATTGTCAAAAATGGTCAGGATTTAAAAACTAGAATATCAAAGAAAAAGCTCAGGTTGAGCTAATTAGAGACACGGAGGCAGGGCTGAGATGGCCTAGACATGTGCAGAGGTGGGATAGTTTCAAAGTCTTACCAAAAGGGAATAAAATGGTTGTGATCAATAACATGTAATTTAGAATTAAAGTTTTCACAATATCGATTCTAAGTTAATGGTAAAAACATTCCTTCGTCTGTAATGTAATATAAAGCATGTCATGCTAAAGAAACAATGTGTACCTGCAGCTTTTCTATAAATTTGGATGTATTTGATCTGTAGAATCTGATTATTTCTAGTAATGCACCAATCAGTTGTGTTCGAATAAACCAAATTTTCCTCAATTGACTCTGGTCGATAATCAGAGGGTCAAATGCTTAAAACCTATTTTCTTTTCTGTTAAATCAATGCATGAAAAATGAAAATTCTCACTTTAATTATACATCCAAATTTATCTAAATCTAAGGTCAGAAAGTCAAACCTCAAAGAATACCAGTTTTGAATGGTAGAAATCTAAACGTGTATCTTTATTAATTTGAGTTCAAAACAGTGGTAATATTAGGGAAGTGCAGGGAATAGATTGTTCTACTGCTTTCTTTCTGACAGAAATTATTTTTGTAATTTGCAAACTGTGAGGAATCAATTTGACAAAGTGTGTCATGAGGGTCTGGTCCAAAATCATCTTAGTAAGATTTCTGATACATTGACAAGTGTTTATTACAAATAAACTACCTCTACTCTTCTACTCTCCTCCTTTAGTTGCTGCACAAAGGGTTCTGATTGCCTGTCTATCTTTGGGAATACAACAATATTTGAAAATTCAAACAGTGAATTCAACATGGGAACTAACCCAAAAAGGACAGTGACAGTCCAGATGGTGCCTCAGCTGGCTGTGGCAGACCCTCTGGCCAATAAGGAGTCTAATGCCAACTGGGATAGCGAGCCACACCTGAAACTCTCTCAGGTTTGTCCAAACGCCCCCCTCACCTCCCCCAACCTGCAGGATAAACTGCCTACGTCAGGTGCTGCTGCCAACTCTGTCCCACATGTCCATAAATCCTCATCAAAGGGAGGTGAAGCAGTTAGCAGCGCAGTGGCAGACATTCCAGCAGGGGGCAATGGGAAGCAGACACAATTTGAACCTGGGACAGCTGGTGAGCAGCACCGAGCTAACCTGTTGCTAACAGGCCAACCTGGGAGTGAGACAAAAAGTGATGACAGGGACTCTAATGCTAACATAAAAACATCTAATGGAAAAGATACGTGTGCGGCTGGGTTACCGACTGCAGCCGCAGCGTCCAAGGTTGATGTACGCAGCTACGACTGCAGTATAAAAGGGATGAGTTCTTCAGAGGCAGCGTCTGTGCAGCTAGCCTCTTCAACCAAACCCAAAGCACAAAAGAGCAGCAAAAAATAAAAATCCCTGCAACACCAATGAATTAGGAAATTCAGCATCTGCATCCCAACAGGATATTCAGGCTTCCCATAACAAATCTACTGCAGTATTAAAGAAAACCCAAGAGCCAGATAATTCACAAGGAAGCTCATCAAGCTCTCTAACTGCAAAACCTGTAAACAGGTTGGAAACTGTTGCCCCCCTTACCTCCACTAAACTTTCACCAGCAAGTAAAGGAGCAGAAATCACCACTACGGTTGAAAATACATGTTCATCACATTCGGAGAGGGATTTCCCAGTAGTAATGGCTGCACAGGTCTCCTCCAATAAACATCACCCTGCACCTACAGAGAAGGATTCATCCAGTGTGCCCCAGGCTGCAAAAAACAAGCCAACGTGTGGGCAGGTGTCTGAGGAAACCTGCCAGACTGACACAGCTGTCTGCGCAGGACAGCAGCACAGCAAACTCTATAAGGAGGCCTCCACAATGACCTCATTTGTGTCGCCAGCTAAACAGTGTCATGATATGGAGGTCCAGGCCGTAGCAAATACATCCAGTAAAGCTGTGGGTACAAGTCCGAGTCTGTTGCCCTCTACCTCCACTCGCAGGCTAAGCGGCGGTGGTGGAGTCACAAGGGAAGAGGCGCAGAGTCTAGATGTTGTGTTCCCAGTTTATGAAGGCGTGGGTCCCTATCAGATCTACACAACTTCCCTCTCTGCCATAGAGAGACTCACTGTAGAGGCAGAGATGTGCCCCAATCAGGCTGCAGGTTTAAGCTCCACAACTGTGTCCCAGCAGCTTGACTCCAGGTTAGGAGCCAAGCCCAAGGAACCTGGATCTGCTCTGAGCAGTATTCACCCAGTTTATCAAATCAACATTGAACACAGCAACCACAAGAAGGACACAGTGACAAGCGGGGTTGAAATATCTTCAACTGCTAAAGCTTCCTCTCTGAAAGCAGGCGCATCCCCAGAGACAGACGGCGCTTCTGCTGACAGAAACAATGCGCTTTCTCAGGGTCTGCCAGCAACCACAATGACAGCAAACACAGCAGCAAAGTCAGAAACAAATTCAGCTGAGCAGGAGATAAAGCCAGAAAAGAATGAAGAGCAGGACGATCAGACGCAGAAGGATAAGAGCGTCCATGATGTCATCTGGGACGAACAAGGGATGACGTGGGAGGTCTACGGAGCTTCTGTGGACCCAGAATCACTTGGTTTTGCCATTCAAAGCCACCTGCAGTGTAAAATTAGGGAGCAGGAGAAGAAGCTGATTGCCCAGACTTCCTTCCGAAAGTCCATCTCCGGTGTTGATTCACCACAACGTGGGAAAAAGAACAAAAGGAGGCAACAGAACATTTTAAGGTCAATGCTGCAAAATGTCAGGAGGCCCAACTGCTGTGTGCGTCCCCCTCCCTCCTCTGTTCTCGACTAGCCCTGCGCCATGGTGGCCAGCATGAGATTCCTCTGTTTTCCTGGAGGTCTCAGTGTTTGTCCTCCCTCTGTCAGGACTGCGATGCCAAGTGAAACATTAACGGGACACCGATCCTTCATATGTGAGTATACTGGAATGTTGTAGCATAAAAGAGTCCGAATATTTGTGACGTTTGTGAACTAACAAAGTAGGATATAGAAGCATAAAATGAACACTTATTTTATAGAAATAGAATGTAATAAAAAGAGAGAAACACTTTTTAAAAATTATAGTTAAAGGCATGTATCTTAGCTTCAAATGCTTTATGGCTTAAAGTTCACACCAATCATAAGGTACGACCCTCTGTCAGATTTCATTTGTGCAAATATATTGAGCTGATATCTCCTGTGTTGGATTTGGTAAATGTTTTCAAGGTGTTTGGGAGATTTTTGTGTCATGCGTATTTTTCACCTGTGTGGTGGCAAAAAAGGGAAGCACTGTATACAACCATAAATGTTATGTTTATTCTCTGTTATTCCTTGGATTTCTATTAAAATAATCTAAAACTATACTGACTTTCACAAATTCTTGCTTTGTAGCATAAAGCTCCTACAGAATCAATGTTGTTGTGATTAAGGTTGTATTCTCTGGGAAAAGGAGGTTGATTAAACTTTGAAAAACTCAGTTTAATAACGAAAAACTAAACTCAATAGGGAGTTTACTTTCCTGAGCAAAGAAGTTTTGGTCCTACTTAATCTTTTCAGATGTTGATGTGTCATCAGTTGTCACCAAAACTTGACATTAAAGTTAACATTTTATCAATTTTTATCTGACTATTGTTCTTATCATGGAAAAATGTCTGTCAGTCAGTCAGTCAGTCATTTTCTACCGCTTCTTCCATAGTGGGTTGTGGGGAAGCTGGTGCGGGAGGAGGGGTGAACCATGGACAGTTCACCAGTCCATCGCAGGGCAACACAGACACCCACACACTCATTGACGCCTAAGGGCAATTTAACCTAACAGAAATGTTTTTTGACTGTGGGAGGAAGCCGGAGTACCCAGAGAGAACCCAGGCATGCATGGGGAGAACATGCAAATTCCATGCAGAAAGACCCCCGGCCGGGAGTCGAACCCAGGACCTTCTTGCTGCAAGGCACACTGGAGGTGATGGCCCAAAGATCGGCAAAAAGTGGTGAAGAGCTCCTGAGGTTCCCAAACCAGACACCCTCCTCCCGACAACAACACCTTGAGATCCTGTCCATGAACTCCTCAAACAGGATCGGTGACAGGAGGCAGCCCTGGTGGAGTCCAACGCACACTAGGAATGGGGCCGACTTTGTGCCAGGAATGCAAAGACAGTTCTTCCTTTGGGCACACAGGGATTAGATTGCTCTTAAAAGCCACTCAGATACCTCATACTCCTGCAGCACTCCCTACAAAGTAACTCGGGGCACACAGCCGTAGGCCTTCTCCAGATCAACAACATGTACACCAGAGCAGCATATTGCTATGAGCAGATCAGTTATTTTGCGGGGGTAAAGACCTAGTTGACTGTTCCATGGCCAGGATGAATGCCACATTGCTCCTCCTGGATCCGAGGTTCTACTATCAGTCCGAACCTCCTCTCCAACACCCACGAGTAAACTTTCCCACGGAGGTGCAATCCCTCGATAATTGGAGCACACTCTCCGGTCCCCTTTCTCAAATATTGGGACCACCACCCCATTCTGCCATCTGTGTTGTCCCGGTCTTCCATGAAACATTGAAGAGGCATGTCAATACTGACAGCCCCACAATGTCCAGAGCTTTCAGAAGCTCAGGACAAATAATCCACACCTCGCACCCTGCCACAGGGGAGCTTTTTAACTACCTCGGTGACCTCTGCCACAGTGATGGAATCAGGTTCTCCCTTCAGACTCTGCCTGAGGACATGGTGACTTCAAATGGATGTGGAGATCCTGAAAGTGCTCCTTCCACTGCCTGACGATGTCTTTAGTCCGGTTCCACAAGTCCCTTCCCAAAGCATATACAGCTTGGGATGGTTCCTGTTTCCCCCTTTTTAAGCACAAAGAGAACTTGACCAAGTACAAAAAGCATTTTTAAAATGATGATTTCACTTATGGAATAATAAAAGCCAGCATTACCAGCTGAACATTTTATTTATTTATTTCTATAGTATTTAGTATAAAACCATCAGGATTCAGGGAAGTAATTGGAATTGTGTAGGATGCTAAATGAAGAGGTCCATCAAGGATATTTTTAAGGTACTTGGAAAAAACGTATTTGAATACACAGGGAAGTTCAGATCTGGCGATCTGGCGTAATGGTGATCACTACAACATTATAATGTCATTCTTCTCTTCAAAACAGAAAAAATAAAGCATCCTGCTGCTGGCTGGATGACCATTCACATGACATACACTACCGGTCAAAGGTTTTAGAACCGCTTTCTCATTTAATGGGTCTCTTTATTTTCAAGACTATTTATTCTCACTAAAGGCATCAAAACTGTGAATGAACTCATATGGAATTATGTAGCAATTATGTAGAACCTTAAATATGTTTTTTATTTTAGATTCCTTAAAGTAGCCGCCCTTTGCTGTGATGACTGAATATTAACCTTTGGCCGTCTCTCAATGAACCTCTGGGAAGTTCTTTTAAGACTCTTTGGAAAACCATTTCAGGCGACCACCTCATGAAGCTCATGGAGAGCAAAGCAGTAATCAAAGCAATATAAAAATGTATTATTTTACACTTTTTGTGTACTACATAATTCCATGTGTGCTCTTTTACAGTCTTGTTCCCTTTGGTGAGAATCTACAATGTAAATAGTCATGAAAATAAAGAGACCCATTACGTGAGAAAGTGTATCTAAAACTTTTTGACTAGTAGTGTATGTGAATTTTGATGTCATCTGTTTATATAAAAGGAAAATGAGCTCTATGTAGCCTTTTCTGCAGGAAATATCCTCCTTTCAGCATCTAATGAGTGTGGCATTAAATAAGGTGCCAAGTGACAAAGGTAGGTATGGATGTTGAAGTAACACTAGAACATAATTAGGCCAATATTTCAGAACGCTCTGGTGCTTTTGACTCTGAGTGTGATCCAAGTGAAACTGTCTTTTATCTTTTTTGTGAAAAACTTTGTTTGGGTTCACAAAGATAACACCTTTCAGTGTAAATGTACTATCCTGGTTGGTGTGTAACACTGATTCTGTCCGACTTCTGTTGCTGTCTTAACAAGCATGTCACTTCATGTTAATGTCTAGACGTGAAAGCAGGACCAAAAAAGTCCTCACTATCTGCAGTGGTGCTGTCAAATGTCACAATGTGTAAGTCTGAAATGTCTAATCCTAGTTCCCGTTTCTCTTTGATTCTTCGGGATCAGAGGACACAGTCAAACACTAAAGTCACACTTATATCTGTCTCCTCAAGGTGTAAGCATTGACCTCTGTTTCTTTTCGTAATGCTGAGTGATGGCTGATAAACGGACAGCGATCTGTTGAGTCCTTAAAAATGAATTTCCGCCTTATATTTAAATTAATTTCTCCTTTTCCAGAGGTCAATTTTTATTTCACACATCAGCTTTGCCCCTTCCTGTCGTTGCAGGCTCCAGCCTTAAGCTTGTGTCTTTCACCCTCGCTTTAATTAGCTGTCTTTCAGTTTTCATTTGTTATGAGGACAGCAGAGAGGAAGATATATTTCAGTGACAAGAGAAGTGGACAGAAACTTTAGCTTCACAGCTCTTCTGGGGTGTAATAAGACTGTAGTAGGCTCTGTATTACACATGGTAAGGCATGAGAGCTCCTAGAGAGTTCCTCTGCATCCATAAATGGTGGTGTTACTCTATGATTTTGGTGGCTTCATATCAGGATTCTGGGTGGAGAATGGTGGCAACAGAGGCACCATGTCAATGACAAGGGGATCAAGCGCACTAGCATTTTTTGATCATCGAGACTTCGAAGCATGACATCCAAACAATGGACATTCATGGACATCTTTTTATGGCGATTTTAGGTTAGCTGTTCTTCGTCTTTATTTAGCCTTGAAAATATGTTTGGGTTTGTTAGCTCATGGGTTTAATCCAAATTTAAAATGATATCAAAGGGCAGGTTTTGTTAGGCCTTTGCATAGACCACATTTAACCAGCAAGAGACAGCTTTATCATGTCACTTTTTAACCACTTTGTCTAGAGGGAAAGCTGTCGATGCAACAAAAAGTTTGCTTTGGGGATGATAGCCTTGCAATGCTGACTTCATGCCCAAGTATTGGGATCTTCCAATGCGTTGCTGCATTCTGACAGAGTCAAAGAGAGTTGTGATAGACTGTGGCCCAAGGTGTTTACGATCGTGTGCATACATTTGGATCCTCACGCTGATCTATACCACATGCAGGAGAAATGGGAAAAAAGCAGTGAAAAACCTATGTGGACGAGTACAATGAGTACTACAAGCATAGTAGCGTCATGATTACCTTTAAACCTAAAGATGTTTCTCATTCAAAAAGTCTAGATGCCTGAATAAATTGAGTGGCTGCCATTTGATTGGCTCATTAACCTTTTGTTTTAGGAAGTTATTGTAGCTAAATTTGAATGACGGCATTGCAGGAAACAGGAGGATCTGACAATGGCTGAAAAAAACTGTGGAGAAGAAGAATATAGGAGGGTGATTAGTAGGAAACAATGAACAGGAGAGTCTGATTAACTAAAAGTGGGAAAGGTGTAAAGGAGCATGAACTGAGAAAAAGAATGATAGGGACAAGATAATCTATGCAACTCCACTAAGGAACACAGGTAATCCTGAACGGGATAATAATAACAAAAAAAGGAATCAAAATGGCGAACATAAGAAAAACACAGATGATTAAACACATGTCATTGGTGTGCTCTCACAGCCAGCATGACGACTAAATAATAATCTCTGGAGTGTTGCCTCTTTACAAGGGAACTCCCCGGAAACTCTTCCTCTCTTAGACCATCAGTTAAAGACTGATGGTCCGTGAGAGGAAAAAGGAGCCAATTGTTTCAGCCCGAGGGCCTCTCCTGATGCTGAGATGCTGAAACTGATGACAGCTGCGCTCTCACTGCAGGAGTGCTGTAGGAGAGGCTATGCTGCATATTTATTGGAGTTTATTAGAAGTAAATGAGAAATCACTCCCATTTTTCTTCTGCATGCTGTTTGTCTAAATCACCTGCATACAAAATATAAACCCAACTTTTAACTTTTTTTTTATGCTTTTGTTGTTTTATTTTTCACTCAACCTTTAAATTATTCACCCCTGGTATTTAGGAAAAAACGACAGCACGCAGGGAGTTTTAGCGGAACCAAAGTCCAAATAGATAAGTTGCAGTTCTTCTGGGATTTGAAATGTGCTTGCAGTGACCCAGTTAGCTCCATAAACACACAGACTTCCTCAGTGCACATAGAAACCTGTACACAGGGCTGTGAAAAGTATTTGACCCCTTCTGGTTTTTGTTACACCTAAATTTATAACAATGACCATCAGTGGGACCCTTTGTGGGGTGCCTTGAAATGACATTGTTGAAGATAAGCGCTGTTTAACTAAATAATCTGAACTGAAACTTTCTGTGTAGTTATGCTGCTATAGGCTTAGGCTGCTGCAGGACATAATGACCACTTTCACCCTCTTCGCTACATTCTCCCCACTATTTTTCCAAATTTTGCATTATTTGCTGTAATTTCAACTTTTTCAACTTTGTTTCTCTTTTTTTCCTTCCTAGAAGCTACACCGGGCCTAAATCTGTGTCAAACCTTTTGACCCCTTTTTCTGGAGAAGGGCATCGTCCGAGCTTCTGCGGCAAAAAATTTTTAATTTCACCCTCTCCCGAGATCCACAGGGCCCCGTTTTTCGGGGTTTTAACCCCTTTTCCCCTTCCTAAAAATGGCGATTGATGAGCTTTTCCTGTAACCTAATTATATGGGGCTCCCTTTTCAGACTCGGGGCCTTAAAAACTGGCTGGGAGTTTGTTTTGTTCCTTTTGATAGGTTTATTGATTGGATATATACTATGATTTTCCCCTTATTCCCCAGATAATGGACTTGTGTCGGTATGGTTTCTTTTTAGACTCATGCTGAAATTTTGATCCCGTCGATCATAATATTCTTTTAAAAAAAGGGGGCGGGAATATGCGGGAGGGATAAGGGGGAACAGCACTGGGCGGGTTTTAAATCTTTTTGTCTGACAGTTTCCAGTTTTTTCATGTAAATGAAAAATAATCTTTAAAACCCCCGGGGTTTAAATTTGTGGGTACCCCCGGGGTTTTCAGTATTTGGGGCCAAATTTTCTCTTTACATATTATGCTTCCAATGGGAAAAATTATCAGGAAAGCAAAAGAAAAAATTTTTCCCACTTTTTACGCTGATGACACTGTTTTACTTATCCTAAACCTGATACCCCAAAACCCATTTAGATAGACTACAAGCAGTCTTAAAGGGCAAAAAAACCCCTTTTGGGGAAAGATTTTAAAATTTTTTCTTTTTTTAAAATTAAGAAAAGGAAAAGAAGTTTTGTCTTTGGCCCGGGAGTTTTTAAAAAAGAAACTGCTTATTTCAATAAATTAACCGGGAGGGGTTTAAAATTTGACCCCCGATAATAAAGTAAAAAACCTGGTGTTTTAGCCCGGAAGGGTCTTTTAAATCCCATATTAAACGGGTTTTCCAGTTTTCCTTCTTTCATCCCGGAACATTCCAAAAATTGGGAAAATCCTGTCCGGGATTGAGTGAAAAACAGCCCCATGCTTTTTTACTTCAAGGCGGGAAACTATTGTAATTTTTTACTATCTGGTGCCCACAAAATGAAATTTAAAAAACCCTTAAGCTGTTTTAAAAAATGCTGCGGGGCAAGAGTTCTGATAAAAATTAAAAAAGGGATCATATTTCCCTATTTAAAGTTTCCCCTTCAGGGCCCCCTTTTAAACCCAGAATAAAATTTTAAAAAAATTCTCCTCCCACATAAAAAGCCCTTAATGATTTAGCCCCACATACATCAGAGAGCTGTTTGTTCCTTTATTTTCCCTAACGGGAGCATTTCGTTTCAGACGGGCAGGTTTACGGTGATTCCAAAAGTCTCTAGAAGTAGAATGGGGGCAGACCCTTTAGTTATCAGGCCCCTCTCCTGTGGAACCGCCCCCCATTTTTAATCCGTGAGGGGCCCCTGTCTATTTTTAAAGGGCATGGGTTTTAAAATTTTCCCTTTTTTGAAAAAGCTTATAGTTTGGGAGTGGTTTTGGGTTTTCCCTAAAGCTATCCTTTCCTGGTATTTATGCTATAAAAGGTTTAAAGGCTGTTTTGGGAGGAAAACAAAATGCCCCACTTTCACCCTCCCCGCTCCCTTTCTCCAAACTACTCTTAAATTTTTGAAATTATTTGCTGTTATTTCAGTTTTTAAAAACTTTTTCTCCCCTTCTTTTCTTCCTAGAAGCTACCCCGGGGCCTGATCTGGTCTCCCTGGAAACTTTTGGGAAAGAGGGGCATCTTCCCCCGGGTTTTTTCTGGCAAAAAATTTGGTCCCTCACCCTTCCCGATGATCCACATGGCCCCTTTTTCAGGTGTTTTTAACCCTTTCTCTCTCCTAGGCCAACCCTACGACGGAGCTTTTACTGTAACTAACTTCTATGTCCCTCTCTTCAGACTCTAACATTGAAAACTGGCTCAGAGTTTATCTGTTCTTTTTTCTAGGTGAAACGATTTAAAGGAGCTACATCCATTAACATTTCCTTTTCCTTCCCATAGAAAGGGGACCCCTGGATCAGTGCTTTTTTGGGTTTCTTTTGGTGTCTCTGCTCTGTTCTCTCAAACCCCCCCAGTGGGTGTGGCAGATTTTCCCCCGCCACACGGGCCTGGGTTCTTCCGGGGGGGTTTTTCTTCTTTTTAAAAGGGGAGTTTTTCCCTCTCCACTGTCGCTACATGCAATGCTCAGTATGAGGGATTGCTGCAAAGTCAACGCCCAGTGGACTGTCCCCTGTCTCCCCCTTGCTCATCCAGGAGAGTGAATGCTGCAAGTCACTGACTGGATGCAATCTGCTGGGGGTTTTCCCTTAGATAGACAAACTTTTTATCCAATTTTTTTAAAAAAAATAAAAAAGAATCTGACTGGCACTGTTCAAAATGATTTGGATTAATTGTAAATGCATGTACCCCCCCTTTTTTTTTTTGGGAAGTGCCTTTGAGACGACATGGTGTTGTAAAGGGCGATTTTAAATAAAAAGAAATTTAAATTTTAAATGTGTCAGATCAGCAAAAACCTTTTAATATCTGACAAAGATAACCTGAATAAATACCAAAATCAGTTTTCAAATGATAATTTCATTTATTAAGGGAATTTGCCACCTTTGTTAAACCCTGGGCCCTTTGGGTCGATTTTAGAACCCTTTACCCCACCAAACCGGTCACGGGCAGGGCCTGTACAATTAAATTAAAAAAAAACAATTAAACAGATCCCGTCCAAAAAACAGAAGTAGGCCCCAAAAGGGCTTGAAGATTATCATAGCATCGATCTAAATGAATTTAAGAGCAGATGAAATACAAAGTCATTGACATCTACAGGGTTATAAATTCACCTCATGCTCAATCACTCTATGGTTATGTAGCAGGACAATGATTCAAAGAATACTAGCAAATCCACCTTGTTGTGGTGACTCCAACATCTGATGAAGATGCCTTTTGGGTGCCTCCCTTTGAAGATTTCCCGAAAAAAATCCCCCGTTTGGGGGAAAGGGCCCATGAAACAAACCCAGAACTCCAAAGGGGGTGGGATTTCCTTTCCGCCCCCTAGGATTAAGGGGGGTTAAACGAAGATTTATGGATGGAAAGGATGGATTTGGGTGGAGGAAAGGGTGGATTGGGGTGGATGGATGGATGGATGGATGGGGTGGGAAAGGATGGGGTGGGTGGATGTAAAGGATGGATGGAATTTGGAGGGTTTGGGTGGAAAGGAGGATGGGTGGATGGATGGGGTGAAACTTTGGTCCCGCCCCCGGGTTTTCTGCATCTGATTTTAAAATTTATTTTAAGTTCTTAAACATTTAAATTTGACAAGAAAGCAAAAACAGAAGATATCTGTGGGGTCGGGGGTCAAATAGTTTTCATGGCAGTGTATGCTTTAGTTGTGCTGGGATTTGAAGTCTAATGCAATGACTCAGTTAGCTTCTCAAACCCAGGCTTTCCGGGGCATGTAAAAACCCCCTCATATGAAAACCCCCAGATCCCCAGCACAAAAGAAAGGGGAAACCATTTTCCCGTTTCATTAACCTGAATCCACACACATAGACCATTTGTGGCATTAGATGCATATTTTTCATAGGGATGAGTAACAATATTTACAGATCATATTTTAAGATTAGGTAGAGGCTAATTAGGGTTGCAGGTGATTAAAGTGATGCCATTTCCTTTAAAATACAGAGCTAGCTGATCTGAGGATTTCTGGTGAAAATAATTCACATTAAATTGTCTTTAAATATCTTCATTTTGCTCCATTGTGTTTCCCACGATCTGCAATCATCTTGCTTTCATCCCTAAGCCTTTTTTTCTCACAGCACCTCCTCAATGAACTTGCAATCCCCATTTCTCTCTGTCCTAGACCCCCCATTTTCTCTCTTCAACAATTAAAACCCAACAAAGCAACCCCCGCCAGTAATTTTAAAAATTTTCCCCCTTCAAAAATGGTTTTTTTTCTCTTAAATGATCCCCCGTCCCCTCATCCCCGCCTTATACCCGGGTAATAGTGGGATTTTCTGTTTGTTTCCCTTTGTGGTCTGCCCTGTTCCCACAGGAATTTATGGCCTACATTTGTTTGCGGTGCAGTCTTGGCCTGTGCAAGTGTGTACACGTATCAAACACTTCGCTGCAAAGCCCTTTGTCTCCCCTTTTATGGTTTTGTGGCAAACATGCCATCATAGTTTTGTCTGCTCGCTCTGTCTGAATCTTCAGAAAAACAAAGCCCTATTGCATGGGTTTTTTTTGTCATTTAATATTTAAACCCCAACAGGGCCCCAAATGTGGCAGATGCTTTTAAAACGCAAGCGGTACAAATGTGCGGAGCTATGGAAAAGGGGTCACCTTTTAAAAGGAAAACCCCACAAAAAATTTTAAACCTATCAACATTTATTACCTTTATTAATGAGTTTTGGATAAATCATTCTGTTTAAAGACTCATCTTTCTTTACTGACCTTATCATAATAAGCAGCTTTTGTCACATCAGTGCTCTTTTAAAATTTCAACAATGGAGTCCAAACCATGGAGAAAATGCATTAATTAGGGACCGATTGCTACTTCAGATTATTTCTCAGCAGAAGAGAGTCCAGATGATTATTACAGGGAAAAAAACATTCATGTGTGTTTGAATGGACATTCAATCAAATACGGAGATCCTCTTTTTTTATCTCATCAGCTCTTACCTCTGCGCTTTTGTCAAACCAAATCCTGTCTCTATGCAGTGTCTACATCTGAAAAGGAGAATACTCAAGGGAGTCCACCAAATAATAAAGAAATCATCAACTATACTCTATTCATACTTTACTGGTTGGCTGTGCAAATGGTGGTCATAGGAATATAAATCATGGATTATTTTTTGATAATTGATGGGTCTAAAGTGTTAAAAATCCAGAGTTAGGTGGTTTTTGGAGTGGGGCCCCAGAATGGCAGGCAGAAGCAGCTTGATGTGTGAAAAAAGTCTAATTTAACAAAAACCTAAGCATGAAGGTATGTAGGCATGAACATGAGCAGGCATGGCAAACAGTATGTATCCACAAGGAATAGACAGAGCAGCAGAGTATAAAGGAACCTGGCACAGGTGAAAACAGAGAAACTGATTGGCATAAGCAGGCGGACTGGATGAAGCTGATTACTATGGCAGAGACTGAAAACAAAACATGACTGGAACTAAACAGAAATCCATGGACACAATCTAACCGAAGGAAATTCTTACAGGAGAAACAGAACATTAAATGCACCATAAACAGAACAAGTAAGAAATAAAAAAGTATAGAAATAAGGAAGGAACTAAAGCATCACCTGGAAAACAGAATCCTGAAGAGAGGAAAAACCCAAAAAACACCTTCAAATCATGACAGGTAGGTACATAGAGACCCACAAACGGGTTGGAACAAATCGACTGCACGAATATTGAGTAGTGGAGAGATGTCATTCTTTGCATGGACCCATAGGAGTGGATGTTGAAACCCAAGATAAAGCATCACCTGATGGCACAATTCTGCCATAACTGCCTTAAGAGATAAAACAGTGGTTATAAAATGTATGTAAATGTATTATGTTTGTTTTTGCTGTCTGTGTTCTGATTTATTTGGCTTATTCGCCCCATTTGTTGTTTTAACTGCGATGACAATGCTCTTCTGGTTTTCTTTAATGGTTTTCTTTTCTGGTTTCCTTGAACTTTTCCACATATTGTCACATTACAACCACAAACATAAATATATTTTATTGGAATTTTATGTGAAAGACCAGCACAAAGTGGTGTACAATTGTAAAGTGGAAAAAAAATTATAAATGTTTTTTTTTTTGTTTTTTTTTACAACTAAACAACTGAAAAGGGCATGGATATATGCTGTAAGCTAATGGTAATTAAGTGATTTTATTCAGGTAAGTTGAAGCACACGTATAAAATATGCATGACACTGGTCCTTGAATCCTTGTGTTGGACACCATCAGTATCGACTAAAATATCTTCCTCTAAAGGATAAATTGGATTTTTATAGATAGAAACTTACATCTGCCAAAGGATGCATCTAGCAGAATTTAGAAGATCATTTACTTCTTTAATGGGCTACCCCCAGGCTAATTATACTAACCTTTACAGGATTTTTTAAACGTTCTCAACCAAAAATGAATTGACATTCTTACATTTTTGGATGTTTTTTCTTCTTCATTTTTGATGAAAAAAATTAAAATTAGCCTGCTTCCAGGCCAAAGAAACATGCTATTAAAATTAAAACATGGCTTTGAATCTAAATCTGCCGTGGGTGTTTGTTATTTTGGGCTTAACTGGGACTAATCTTGCTAGAACTGTTTGCATGTTTAGCTAACATGCTAAACTTAATAATATGCTAACATGTGACACGTTAGTAAGTTTAGCTTAAATGCTAAATCTGCTACATTAATTTAACCAACTTGCTAACCCTGCTAATCTGCTAATTCTGTTTACAAGTTTTGCTAGCCTGCTAAAATGCTAACATGGCAGCATGTGAAACCTGTTAATAGATTTTGCATACATGCTAAATCATCCTGACATGGTAATCCTATTAGCAAGTCTAGTTTACACACAAAACATGCAAATCCTATAAACATGCTAATCCTGTTTGCAAATTTAGCTAACAGGCTTAGCTGTTAGCTAAATTTGCAACATGATTAATCAATTGTGGTCTTTTCTATCAGTGTATAGACAGCAGGATGTTTGGACTGATATATCACAGTGCACAAGACAGACAACTGGACAAATAATTCAGTTTGAAGAAAAATATTTTTTTTAAACTACTGCTATGAATAAGGACATAGCAAAAGACAGCATCTTTGTCATCCAACGTCTTCTGTTTCCTAGAAAGTTTCACATTTACAAAGTAAGAATCTGAAATGTATTTCAACTACTTTTACAATGACCTGTTGCAAAAAGCACCTCAGTTAAAGCACTTGGGAAAAGAAAGCCAATTCTTTGTTTTTCATTAAATATTCCATGTTTAATTTGTTGGGCATGTAAAATTATAACGTTTTTGTGATTCATGAATACTTTTCACTTTACAGTTTCGACCTACATGGCAAAAAGTTTGGACACCTCTACTCTAACCCCTTGCGTTAAAAAATAATTATGTGAACAGGTTTAGCTGAACCTATTGTATGATTTCAGTAAAACTGCTAGTATGTCTACTGTTGTCAGTCAGTCATTTTCTACCGCTTATTCCATAGTGGGTCGCAGGGGAGCTGGTGCCAATCTCCAGCAGTCTATGGGCGAAAGGCAGGGTACACCCTGGACAGGTCGCCAGTCCATCGCAGGGCAACACACAAACAACCATGCACACACTCATTCATACACCTAAGGGCAATTTAGAGTGACCAATTAACCTAACAGGCATGTCTTTGGCCTGTGGGAGGAAGCCAGAGTACCCGGTGAGAACCCACGCATGCACGGGGAGAACATGCAAACTCCATGCAGAAAGACCCCCGGTCGGGAATCGAACCCAGGACCTTCTTGCTGCAAGGCAACAGTGCTACCAACTGCGCCAGCGTGCAGCCCTGTCTACTGTTGTTTCCATTTAAAATGTAGTTGTCATTGATAACTGTTGCAGTTACAGGACTTTAGTATTTCCTCAGGTCTCTCTCACCGATAATAATCATCAAGTGCTTAACTTTTATAATCACAAATTATATATGCCATTTATTTGGGATCTTCAAAAACTTTTTTGATTTGGTACTGTTGAAACTTATTGTTTACACAACAATAAAAACTGGATGTGTCTTTAATTGTATTTTGCATCATATTACCAAGTACTTGTTCCTGTTTGTCATATCGGTTGTAAAATCAGTGCAGGGTTACATAGGTGAGAAGGTTCACTCTAAATTGTTCTGTCAGCCAGTTCTCTTGAAGGTCTTGGAATTACCCACTGATTGGACAATTTGGACCATCATCACTTATTAACCTTCGTTTCTGATACCGTATGATTTATGGCTCAATCTCAGTCTTTACACTCCCCAGCTGTGAGGCTCTAATACCCCAACTGAGCAGGCTCAAGGTTCATGCTAAAAGTTCAGCTATGTTTCTCCTTGGGTTTCTAAGAAGCTGGTGAATTTCTGAAGAAGGCACGATCCAGTCACTGTGAGGGAAATGGATGCGGAGAAGGATAAACATCAGTCCAGGTGTCTGACCACCCTAGAAAAATGTCTGATATTTCTCTTCGTTGCAATGACAGCTGTTTGCATCGGCCTTGTAGCCCTCTACTTTACAGACAAGTCTTGTTCCTCTGCTCCTTCAGAAGGTGAGTGTTTTGTCATCTGAAAAAATGTCTTTTGTTTTTGCAAGATAGTGTAGAAGTCACAAAGAGTTGTGGTGAAGCATTCAGCACTGGAAACACATTAGAGATGCTGTATATGAAATAGTGAGAAAGCCAGATACATGAGGATTTTACTTTAGGACAATTAGACAAACTCTGCTGATTGCAAGAAAAGCCGTGCTATTGCATTCTGGGAACTCGAATGTAACATTGGCAGCTGCAGTAAAACCGTTAATAATCTTTACTGCTTGGGAGAACAAAGAGAAAAAGGGTCCTAAATCCAATTAAATCATATACTTCAGTGCAAAGGTTTTAAACAGATGTCTAGATTTGTCTAAATCGGTGGTCTAAAGTGGTCTAAATCAGAAGCTCTCAATGCTTTCTGTTTTCTGAAAGTCTTCTTTAAAACATATTGGACATATTATTGACAGACATTGGCTAAAAGGAATAATTTAATCAATTTGTTCCCATGGTGGTTTTTGTGATTCATCTCATATGCTTATTTGTAGTAAATATTGCAACAAAGCAGTATAAAATCTAACATTGACATTAGACTCAAGCAGAATGCTTTAATCTACACTTAAATCAAATGCAAAAAGAGTAACAAATAAAGAAAGAAACCTGATATGAACATGCATGTGCACATAGGTTCTCAAAGATTCATTCTTTCAAATAGAAAACTTTCTGAAAATGAAATTAACGTAAAAAATATTATCTAACTGATTAGGTTTAACCTTTGGCCAAAGTTAACTGCTCTCTCATAAGTTTTAAGAAAGAATCAGAAAGATCTTGAGTTATTTTATCTAACAGTAATTTGACGGGAAAACGTTTGAGAGAACAAAAACAATGTAAAGAATTCAGAGTTTCAAACCACTTGGACACGTCAGTTTCTCAGAGCAGAACGTTACAACAGAACAGGACCTGAATGTGTAGACTTAGTGGGTCAGAAAACTATTTATTTTGTCAGCATTTACGTGCGTTTCTGCCCCAGGGTTCTGACTCCTGTCTTGGCTGGAGAGATAGAGAACTTTTAGCTCTAACAGTGGTTCTGTCTGCCCATTAAGAGCACTGAAAGAGGACAGCACTTGGTTCGAGTTAGGTTCATTGTATGTCGGTACTGAATGTGACAAACAACACTTTTAGAGAAAGTTACTGATTGATGCAGAGCACATTGGAGCTGCCACTGGGAGCTAGCAGCTTCTAGATAAGGAGCCGTCATGAGAGCCTAATCAGGCAATCAGAAGCAGAGCTTGGCAAATCTGGTCATTTCACACTAGCCAACAAAAAAAAATGTCTACTGCCTTCTTTAATGGTGAACCTAGGAAGCCAAACAAACCATCCTTGTAGATAAAATACTCTCCTTGCTGAAGCAGCTTCCCACTCCAGGCCTCTAACATGTAATTATTAAACTGCAAAAAAGGCTAATTTTCAGGTTTTACCACATCAATCCCTGTTTAAGGAATTTTTAATTATTTAAAAGCTTTTCTGAATTTGCAAAATAAGGTAAATGATATTTAAGATATTTTCCCATTTTTTGACAGAAATCAAAAATGCGTCTTTTTCAGCCCTCAGGAGTCCAGAAATTTTTGTGCATTTTAAAAATTTTAAGGGAAACCCATCACTGCTGGTTTCAAATAGTAGTTCAAATGTTAAAAAATCATTAGGGGTTTACAACATATTAAACTAGAGGTATGAAATCTCCACAAACCAATTGTACTGGGGTTGGGGATTGACAGATTTTTCCTGCAAGTGGGCTCTGAAGTCAAATTCTGCTTTATTGCTCTAACAGTCTGGGATCAGCTCTGAAATTTGATAAGCTGATGTCTTAGAAATAAAATTGTTGCAAGATTTGTGGGTTTTAGACTAAAGCCATGTCAAGAAATGCAGCAATAAGACTAATTTGGTTTTGTAATTCAATAAATGCTGCACGGTGGGGCAGTTGGTGGCACTGTTGCCTTGCAGCAAGAGGTCCCCGGGTTCGACTCCCGGCCAGGGGTCTTTCCGCATGGAGTTTTGCATATTTTCTCTGTCATGCGTGGGTTCTCACCGGGTACTCTGGCTTTCCCCCCAAGTCCAAACAACATGACTATTAGATTTAAATTGGGCTCTACATTGCCCTTGGTGTGAAAGAGTGTGACATGGTTGTTTGTCCTGTATGTTCCGGGTTTT